>JALLOT010001139.1:0-16083 GCA_036939595.1 Thalassiosira livingstoniorum | reverse complement strand
CCTCTCGCCAGTGACAGCTCAGTTAAATGTACTTGAAAATTTTAGTTATCTATACGATTATATGATGGATTTTTTTATCCAAGTGGCATCAGGAATAAATTAAACACTTTTGAAAGATGCAGTTAGCTTAACTTTGACCTATTTGAACTTTTTTGGTCAGTTCAAGGTTTAATATTTTACATCAATTCTTGAGCTTGCTTCTATCCCAGATAAAAGATATACTTGATGAAAAACAAGTCAAATTTTACTCTGGAGGAATAATGACAAGAATTATTGTTAATCAATGACCAGATTTATCATGCAACCACTAGTGTGACTAGATAATATGTAGTTTTCTGGAAGAAGATCCTGAGATCATGAGTCTTTATGTGATCAAACAAATTGATAAAGAATATAACAATACGAATCAAAATTATTGCAAAAATAAAAGTCAGGTTGCTTTTACAGACTAACATTCTGACCACATACTTGATTATTTTTTCAAAATTAAGTTTTCAATGATGTCAAAGATCTACATTATCAGGAAAATTTTAGCATGGTAGATTTAAAACTTTCTGATCCAAATTTATCTTCAATAACAATTACTTTCATAGAAAATCATACAAAATAAACCTTCATGCTGTACAAATTTCATTGTGTAGTGTGTTTTAAGACATTACTCAACCTTGTTCCCCTTACCATAAAATGCTTGACCAAATAAGAAGAATTCATTTTAGACAGAAGCAAGGTATATACCATACTGGAGCAAGGAATTGGAAATTCTACCAAACATTGAAGATTAGGAAACATCACAAACAAAAAATGAGAAAACTAAAGGCAAAGCCATTAATAGTAATTACTATAGCATGAGGCCAAAAGAGAAAAATTTAAAGAATTTACACATTTTGATATAATGATGAATGTACTTAATTCATGCTCAGATGATGTTGATGTTGACCAAGAAATGACATTAGAACCATACACAAGTCTTCAAAGATAATCATATGATCAACTGACACAATTAAAATGGAATACAAAAAAATTCAGTAATAATATTTTACAGTTTCAGTTGGGTGATTTTTCCAAGTATAATGCTATTAGTACTGGATATACTCAAAATGGCATCAATAAAAAGAGAAGTGATTGCTTTGATCAGTACAATTCCAATCAAGACAGTGCATGTAACTGCACTGTTGATTGGAAAGAGTATTCCAGTCACAATTTTCTGGTTAAAATGAGTGCTTTACAAAAGTGCTTAACCAGAAAGGTTTCTCCAAAATAACATCTCATTACATTTGGTTACATTTATGTCTACTTAAGTGAGCAAAGAGTAAAATATACTTCAAAGAATTTTACAGCTTTTTGTCATACACACAGATACATCATTGTCTATTACCACAAATTATCATCCAATTCCAACTCTCATTCAGAGCAACCAATCATTGCAGCTCAACTTGAGAAAGATGGCAATGAAACTGCAGCCATAGTACCAACATTGTTGCAAACTGTATTCATTTTTTGGGCCAACACCACAACAGAACCCCTTGTTTACATAAATGTTGAATTTTCAGGAACAAAGAAGCTTGATGAGAAGAAACATATTGTTCATGAATTTTTGTGTTGAACCTTTCTTCTACAATTTATCAGTAAGGTCCACTTCAACCCAGCACCCTTCAGAGCTCCTTGATTCTTACAAAATGGTGCAAATAAATTGAACTAAAAAAGAGAAATTGCTTTGCTAAAGTCACATGGTGCACAAGATTGACTGATATTGATATTATCTATTTCTTATCTTCCAACCTGCAGAATGTGTCAAAAGCACTTCTGGTGAACATTCACATGCCCAAGTCCATAAATTTTGTTTGATAGCAGCTGATATCACTTCCTATTTTACATGGACTACTGGCTTCTTAGTGAAATTTGGTGGGATTACAATTCAAATGAAGTAAAGTTGGCAGCAAGTGAGGTATCTCCTATTTGATGAAACATCAGTTTTGAAGGCAATAGAAATGAAAAAATACAGGCAATTTTAATGAAGCAACGGGAACAGTTTGGAAGGATTCAGAGGTGTTTAAATAATTTTCCAGAGATATGAAATTGATTAGAGAAAATAAAGTGTACTCTACTCAGGAGCTCTTGCAATCAACATCCTTTATTTTTTATTTCTATTATTATAAAAAGTTCTTTGTGACAAAAATGTTTTGTTTTTCTATTGTTTGCAAACAAAAAAGAACCAAGGCTCCTTTTTTCTTCATAGCTCCTTATGACCCTTTTTGGAAAATGAGCCACATGTTTATTCCTTTTAGTAAGGGGGGCATGGGATGGTTCCTTCTCAAAGTGCATGGCATGCAGGTTTGCAAAGGTGATTTTTGTTTATTTGAAGTAAACAATCTGCACTGTTACAAAATTGCCCATAGATATTTATGTTGAAGATTACTGTGTTTTGAAGTTTATTGGACAACCCATCACATGTAACAGCTATGGGACTAATCTAACAAATGTAGTCAAATGGTGTGCTGGAATTTTTTGAAAAATCCTCAATTTTTTTTACTATTAGTTTTGACCCATAAAACATCACACAATAACCAGAATCTTCTTAAACTCATTTTGGAAGATGTTATCACCACATAAAGTTAACTAGGGAAACAAATGGTCACAATGACTGATATCCCAGTCAAAAATGTGTCAAAAACTGATCAATAAGTTTTCAGTCTATCCCATTAAGATTTTTCACACTGGCATTTGAGATGATTGAGTAGATTTTGATATTTTTTGTTATATTCCACTCATGTAAAAGTATGGTGACCTTTGCCTGAATTTTGAGATGGCACAGTTTATTTACATAGGACATAAATGCAAATAAAAATAAACCTTATTTGCTTCAAAATTTGAAATCAATCACGTTTCACTATTCCATAAAATTTTACCTCAAACAGCATTATTCCCATAGAAACAGGATGAAACAGGATTGGTGCTGGTGTTACTAATTTTTATGCTTATCTTTCAACCAAAAGGAGGTAATTCAAGATCACGTTTTTGGGTATCTCTTTCATGAAAAGACATCAATTCTCTCCTCTATCCACTCCCTGCACAAAGGGCACCTCTCCAACTCTTCTCGATACCCACATTCTTTACAAACACAGAGGTGGCGACATGACATGAGCAGCACACTTTTGGGTCTCTCCTGACAAATGACGCACGTCCGTTCCTCTTCTAGATTTTTTGACGCTACCTCTTTCACCTTTACAACAAGATCTAGTGCACCTTTCAATTGTTCTTCGAGGGAATTGAGCTGGGCAAGTGATTTGTCTGAGAGCCCGTTGCCCTCTCCGCAAAATAAAGACTTAATATCAACAAGTTCGCTTTTGAGTGCGTTGCGCTCTTGCACTAGCTCTGAAAGGGCATACTTTGCCTGGTGCAATTCTATGGCCTGGGAACGAGCAAGTTCAGTCATGTATCGTAGCTGATGCATGAGAGTCTCTGACCTAATATTGTTTCTCCTTTGGGAACCATTTTCTTGATTGACTGTGTCATCATCATCTAAAGTGTCCATCATTTGATTAAATGACTGCGTATCATTTTCATTTATTTCGAGAACTTGTTGGCCGCGAAATGAATTTTCATTTGACTGTGCACTTTCTGAATGGGTAGAACCGTGATCGGAATCTGCAAAAGTATGATCCATGCCATTGGACGCCGAGCCGTATAATGCATCCGCACCGTGCATGGAGTCGGTACTTTCTGCACTGTGGTCGCTTTCTTCATCCGTGCTATTGCTAGCTCGTGGGTTTCTTCCTGTTGAATTTGTTGTTGCATCATGCAAAATTCGCGTATTGCTGGACATATCTTCGCTATCACCTGAAGTTGTCGAATCTTCATCCTGATCATCTACAGTACTTTCTTGAACGTTAAGAGACGATGCAGCAATAGAATTGTCATCATTTTCATCTGCTTGTGAAGTCGATGACATGGCACCATCAATTGAGAGAGAGTTAAAATGAGTCGAGGTCAATCGATCCAGTTTTTCTTCACTTGGGGATGTCACGCCATCAGAGCTACCACATAAGTTAAACAAGTGCTCTGCGAATGAGGCGAAGCCTCTCTCCACCGCAACGTCAATTGCAGTTAGTCCGTCGTCGTTCGAGCAAAACGACAGAGCTGACGCATTTGGAGAGAATAAACTTGCCATGCCCTCGTCCCCAAATGCAGCTGCGAGATGCATCACAGTGTTACCTGTGTCAAATGCAAGAAACGGTCATCTTAGAATTATTTTTTTGAGATTGCTACTTACATGTTTTGACGAAATCATTTCTAAAATTTACCTTTTTCGTCTTTTCTTGTTGGGCTTGCCCCGTGTGCCAAAAGCAAGGCGGCTACGTCTTTGTGGCCATTTCTTACAGCTTCAATGAGAGGTGTGTCCTGATGATACTGATGGGTTTCATCATCGGTGCGATATTCAGAAACGCCCGGCTCGTTTGGAAAAGGCCATTCAGTCAAGGCGCCGAGGTCTAAGAGAGACGCACATTCTTCAATGCGACCTCCACGTGCAGCGGCACAGAGAAATGATTCCTTGAGTCGTTCAATGTGGTGATTTAATTCGTTGCCGCTCATTTATCGAGTTACGAAAACTAGGGTAAGACTTTTGGCTTTTCGACCTCATCCCTGTGGAAAAAACATCGACGAAGAAGTAAAGTCCGTCCAATTCCTCCTCTTTTATTGTCTTTTAACCACGGCTTATTCGTCCATCTCAATCCAAAGTTCATTTATGTTCATGTGATATTCTATTGCAAATCCAAATTGAAAGGTGATCACTTTCACTTTTCTTCGAGTCCTTGTTGGTAGCATTCGTCTAATCTTTATTTTCAGTTTTTATATATTCATTCAGATGGTTCGTGTCAGAACTTTCATTTTGAAGGTTTGAAAACATTTTTCATCTTGGGTAAATATTTCGGTTTTGGAAGCACCATCGATGCTCCACCCAGCAACACATCGCCGCATTCGAAGAACAGATTCTCCAACTCCTCTGACCACGACATAATGGCGTCCCATCAAATCAACGAAATCGACGAGCTGCTGAAGGACCTGAAGAAATCGCCAGGCTTCAAGGCGTACATAATTCTCAACAGTGACGGAATCGTAATTCGATGGGATCAAGTTGGCTCACAAATGCCGTATCAAAAAGCGGTTCAGCACGCCCACCATATAATGGAATTGTACAATAAAAGCAATGCGCACATTCATGAGTTGTTTGAGCCTCAAGACAGTCATGTGGAGAATGTTCGAATGAGGACGCAGGAATTCGAAATGATAGTGTCGTCACTTGGCTCATATACTCTGGCTGTGTTTCAAGAAGATGGAAGGAAAACTGAAGGAACGGAATCCTCTCTGGCGTAGAGCTGTACAGCCTTTGCTGCCGATTTGTAACTCTCGGGCTCCACACTCGTGGCCGACGCCTCGGCGTAGTAACTGTTGACTTTGAAGAAAAAACAGCTGAGATTGAGGTGAATTTCGCGTTGGGCGACAACGACGAATCCTCCATTGAAGTGACGGATCAAAGCACATCCAATTTAAAGGTGAAGTCAGTTGGATTAGTGTTGACTATTGGTGCCGGTGTTGCTAGTTGGCTCAGTCTTCGCTTTCTGTATCCCCAAGAATGTGCGTCCTTTCTTCCGGGCCGTTTAGTCTGTCAATAGTTTCACCCGATGACCGAATGGAAATGATGAAGAAATGAAATCAGAATGAAGTAACGCATTTTGAATTTTAATCTTTGTGAAAAGTTGAGTAGTAAAATGAAAATGTTGAGCGCTATAATGATAATAGCGTTTATTCAAATGAAAATCCGTTATCAACAACCTACAAATGTGCAGTATGAAAAGCAGCAAGAATAATTGAAGCAACATAGAAAAATACGATATACACCATGTTCATGTAGTTGGCAATAATTCTCTTGCATCGTGAAAAAAAGCGTATGCCTCATTAATGATTGATTGAAACGTATCTGCAGACTCCCTTTTTCGCATTAGTACAATTGATCTCTTCTTGATAAAAAGGTGTAGAAACAGCGTCACTCATTATTTGATGAGTTTGAAGAGATCATTACTTAATGAATTTGATGAGACTTGATCTTTCGTGTACGCTCCTGCCACACATATCCATTGCAGAGCTTCTTCTCTCAAACAAGGGTGTAAGGGCATCCCCAGTAATTCGGTGGTTTAATTGATTTATCACTGGATACTGATGAAATTTTGGCTTGTCCGAAGGCAGCTTCTTCAACTTTAGAGTCCAGGTAAAACACACCGACACCACTTTGAATTGTTGGACTAGAGGTGGAATTGTGAAAAGGTTTGTTTAGATCATTCTCGTCGACTTCGAGATCATTTGNTACATCAATGGATTTGGATGATTCAATGTGTTTGCAGAATATGGTAAAAATTAAGTGGTGGAGGTAAATGTTACATTTGTCACAGTAAATAGGAAGGGTAATTTTTTTATTTACCCCCTGTAAATGGTAATTACCATACTTCATTCAAAACTAGATTTACCTGGTAAGTTTTCCAGTATATGTTGCTCTAGCCAGAAATCATGGATTTCTTAGTCAGCATTTGTAACACAGTTGAATGATGCCATTTTTTACAGAGATTCAGCCAATTATTTGTAGGGTTAATCTTCTGCTATAGTTGCATTCTTCAATTTATTGATGCTTTCAGCATAGGACCTTTTAAGCTACTTATAAAGATTTGCATAATAGTTAACATATGGCAATAAATCATTAGGTTTTGGGACTTCTCTCTTTTTCATCAAATTGTGGCACAATGCCCTTGTATGATCTTGGCCCTTCAATGATTTTGAATGATGCCCACATTCCCAGCCACTCTTACAGGGTTCAATAGTGAATTACTATTACCCCCTGATAACGTGATTTTACTATTACTATTTTGACAATAGTAAGTCAGAAATAGTAATGACCCCTGGCCTCACCCACAATATCACCAGAGAGAATAGTATTGATCCCAAATGAGTTGGTGATAGTAATATTATCAAATAGTAGCTAGAGTCACACAACTTGGCGATAGTAAGAGCAAAAATAGTATTAAGAATAAATGTTTTGATAGTAGATACTATTGATTTACTATCAATTAACTATCAAAATTTTGTATTTTCTGGCAATTTTTCAATGATTTTCTGATGATTTTCCTTATTTTCAACATTTTTGAGCAATTTTTTTGGTCCACCACCAGAAAATTAATAGAATGTTTGCTATTTAGCGAGTATTTTTCAAAAAATATTGCCAAACACATCAAATTTGTTGTATTTTTAATGTTTTTTGCCAAAAAAATCATATATGAATAGTAACTGACTTAGTAGGCTATTGTATTAACCAGAAAAATAGTAATGGTTAGGAGTATTCAGATGACCTCAATAGTAACCAACAATTTAGTAGTGGCTGTCAAGAGTCCTTAAATAGCAGGTAAAAAAATAGTAACATAGCACAGGTAGCGTGAGGATAGTAATCATCTTGATAGTAATGCATTACTAGAACACAACATAGTAAGGTATGTAGAAAAATATTTTTCAATTTTGACTTACTATTGACCCCTGATTGAGCATCTCTCTGTTAGTGTTGTCAGCACGTAGAATCAGATCACGCATTCATCATGCAGGGAGGCCATCACACATCATATTATTTTTTTTTATTTTGCGCAATTGGCCGCACATACGAGCGGTTGGGATGCTCCCCAAGACAAATAATGGCAATGAGAATTTCCGTTTTATGAAGAGGTGCACAATGAGAAACATGTTGTGAGTTTGAAGGGAAAATGGCAGTACTTACTCCATGAGGATATAGACTACAGATTAGCAAAATATATTGGCATATTGTTCAGAATTAGTACTGCATCAATAAGTGATTGCCAGTCTATGAGAGATAGCTTAAACATAAAAAACATCAAATGTCTACCAATTCCCCTGTGAATTTGGAATTGCTCCTTATTGAGCACCTGCCGCACAATACAGCTAGAGCCATCATGTGTGGATTTAGAGCTTGTTTTTTGAGTAGCTGTGTTTTTAAATGTAAAGCTTTTTTAGAAGAGATGAGTTGGTCCAGATTGAATTTCCTGTGTTTAATTTTTTTTCAATCAACTATGTGCTAGGAAGGTTTAGGTAGAAAGTATAAGCTCCACCCATGTGGCTCTAGGATTTCATGGCTTGAGGGGATGCTGACAACTCAAAATCCCAAAAATCTATTGTTTCACCTTCACCACCAGATCAATCCTATCAACGTCATGTCAAAAGGAGAGTGAAAATACCACCACCACCATCACCGATGTCATCAGCGCCATTGCTTCCTAAAAACAACACTCACCCTAACTATGCTATCGCTATCTCAAACGACCGTCGCATTTGTGCCCCTCCGCCACCGCCTCCCATTGTTAGCCAAGCTTGCTCAAAAATTGTCTGGCATAATGAAATTGAAAAATAGTTTATGGTAGGAATAGTATTGTATCTTGTGTAGAATATTTTTACAAAAAAAAAATGAAAACGAATTAAGATCCAGCTGCAATTAAGAAATGGCAAAAAACAATGGCTCTCTTCAATCTGCTCTACAGTGTGACCTGCTGCACCAGGTGTCAGGTCGGCCACAATCACAATCCACAATTGTACCTATCAGATTGTAAGTAAAAAAATAATAAGAGTACTACTCTAGCTACTAGAGTACAAAAATACCATACTACATACAATACAATTAATACAGAGAGATACAGATATTGTACTTAGGTAGGTAGGTACCATATGGTACTGTATGTATGGTATGTAAAAAATTCTTGAATTTTTGAATCCCTCTCCAGGAGACGGTCCATTCCTACCAAGCTGAATCCTACCTAATTTCATATAGGACAATTCCAAAACAGTTACTATGACTTTTTTAATTGCCAAAAAAATACCCATTGCCATTTAGCTCTCATTGCCATGGTACTAGCAATCATGCTTATGTACCTACAATACCCATACAGCAGCCATACAACACAATAAAGAAGGAATTACACTGAACAAGGCAATGACAGCATTTCTGCTGCCAGTGCCATGGCCCTGTGGAGGGTCAGATCCACCCATCCTCATTGTCAAGCTCCGCTATCTAAGGTCAAAGCTGAGCTTGCTGGCTACTCTTCAAAAGTTATTGTTGACCACGCAGTCTGAATTCATTTCTAACCTTCCACTTCTGTTTCATGCTTTTGCATATATACTCTCTTGTATACAGCATGGAGCTGTCTGGTTTCCTTCACCAATGATGGATCTGATAAACTGATAAAGACGGACAACTAGAGCTAATCTGGAGATGGCAATGGTCATGGCTTGGTGATTGTGCTGTGTTAGAGCAGTCACCGTATGTTTTCTTTTATTTGTAATAGAAATTATGGCAGTTGCTATACCTAAAGTCAATTAGAGCTCCCAAACCATCCATCAAGTCTATTCCCAGCAAATCAAGTTCATAATATGATCTCCAATCCTACTCAGGCAGGACAAAATGTGATCTTTGGATATTAATCTGACTTATTTTGTGTCAACTTCAACTAAATTACCAGCCATATAGTAATACTACCCTTGCTCAGGTGAAGTCTATGTGGCCTACACTTATCAGTAGATAGTATGAGTAATACCTCTCTAGAGAGAAAGAGAAGAAGAGAATGCAAAGAAGATACCACACCATTCATATGAGCAGCATGTAGGAAGTAGTATGATACCTTACAACATGGTACATAGTATTTTTTAGTATTTAATGGTACTTATCTTAGCCTACCTGATGAGGAAAAAATACTACAATACTAATAAGCAAGGTAGCTCTAGAGGTATCTACATAGTCATGTAACTTTTTTTTGTGACTGGACGATGCTGCTGAGACAACATTGGTATTTCATTATTATTATTTCTGATCTACCACCACTACCAACTACCATAGCCAAAGTTGCCACAACATGTTGTTGCAACTTATTTTTCCACTATAGAAGTAGTTACATGCCTAGTCCCACTCTGAATTATCAAGGTGTAGAACAAAGGATTGTAAGATGCAATCAATTATAATTTCAAAATGATGAATAGGTTGTGGTACGTGGTACTTTCATTAATAATTCTGTACTATGAGATATGGTACAATACTAATAATTATCTACATACTCCATGCAACAAAGTGTGGAATCAGGTGGAATCCACAACTTTCTGGTGGAATTCATTGGCATTGAATTGGAGGCTCTGTGCATGACCAAAGGCTTGGCACTTGACAGTAAGTTCTCTCTCACATTATTTTTTGTTTTCACATTGTAAGCAATATCAGTACTTGCTGTAGCTGATTCCAAGTATTTCAATGTGATATTCCCTAATTTTACAAGGCATTTCAGTCATAATATGTTGTGATCAAAGACTTTGTTCACAACTCTAGGTCCTATTCTCTAGGTAGAGATACAATAATAATTTGATTCAATTGCAACTAATAATCAGCTACTTATCAAAAGCCAAAATAAGAGTGACTACAGTAGTACCTTATCATAACATTTTTAGATCTTCTCAATACTTACTAAAATACATCTTTACCTACTTATTGTGCTAGTAATGAAGTTACAATAATAGAAACAACCACAGTGATTAAAAACAAACGATCATGTGGTAACAAGTACTCACTTACTTACTAATAAATGCTTGTATAGCTAAACCCTAATGAAAAATGATTATTTGAAATCATACATCATAGACAATTACATTGTGGCACATCTAATGATAATAAACAAATTCAAATATTTTTGAGATCTTGCCTCACTCTCATAGAAAAATACATTTCCTCAAAATCAGCATCATTGTTATCATTTTTACAGCAATGAAGATTCAATTTTCTTATCCCATCCTGTTCTTGGTAACAGTTTCTGTCAAGCATGGCTTGGGAACTTATGCCCAAGAATGCAACCCATCTACTGTTAAAGGATTTACTGGAGACATTGTATGCCCTAGAATGACAAAATGATTTGAAAATTCCCATGGTCGGTGGGCTTCAAAGATGGGATCTGTTGAAATGAGCAACCATAGGCTTTTCCTGAGACCGTTTTGCATCTAGGTAAGTGCAGACTCAAGATATACTTATGTAAGAAGTGGTGGTCACCAATACTCTGGAATGTCTTCTTGCATTGAAGGAATTAAATGTATTCAGCTCAGTATGTCCCGGCTTGAAACATTTGGGGCTAACCATGATAGCAGCAAAGTTCTCATTGGGTCAGGGTTGAAACTTCAAGAACTAGTTGTAAAAATGATTCCCCAAGGACCAGCATTTCCCACTGGCATTTGCAACAGAGTTGGTATTGGGGGATATTTGCAAACAATCTCTCTAGGTCTGTTTGCCAGGTCTTATGGATGAGGGGGTCATTTCTTTCCGTATTGAATGGCTGACCAAAATATTGTGAATGTCACTGCTGACTCATACCCCAAGCTCTGCAAATCAGTACTAGACGGTGGACTTGGATTGTTTGGAGTGGTTCTTAACTATGTTGTTGAGCCCATCAATGCATCTATATCACCTCCAGGAGCTCAAGTTGTATTCTTTTGGCCATACAAATGTGAACTATTCAAGAAAACAGCATCAACATTCGCTGATGTTGATTCTGTTGAAGAGGGAACAACTGATTTTTCTTCCTACTTTGCTGTTGGAACCCTTCCTCATTCGGATCCTGATTTCAATCCCACTATTGCTTTGACTCTATTTTGGACTGGTGCAAAAAGTGGTCTCTTGTAGAATCCCAATTTCCAAACAAACAAGAGCTATGAAACCTCTAGTCAGCCATTTTTTGGCATTGCACTGCCCTACATTCCTTATTCAATATTAGATGGGAATACTCCCATTCCTTTGCATCACGTGTGGCAAATGGGAATGGTAGATTTTGAATGGAAACCAGATGAAAGATATCATGTTCATGGGATGATGGATAACAATTTTGGCCTTGACGAAACTTTCTTTGACATAGCTGCAGATGTGGTAGTTTAGATGAATGCTTCCAAAAAAAGGCTAAAAATTTTGTGGCGAGTACAAGGATACGGAGGTTCGGGAGAAGGAAGCGTATTGAACTCAAATAAAAACAAAAACTCATTTTTCTACCGTGATGTCAAGATTCATATGGATGATTGGGGTTGGTTTGAGGATGGTGAAGAGAAAATGAGTTGTCTCATTATTGAAGAGTACTGAGATGCCGCAAAAAATTATTGGAGCAACAACGGAATTGGTGTAGAAAGCTCCTTCATGACGACTGACACATTCAACATTGACGACACTGACATCAACGTTGCAAAAAAGTGGAAAGAGTACTATCCTCATGCTCTCGCATTCAACGAAGTCAGGAAATTGAAGAAAGAAGTCGATCCATGCAAAATATTGGGAAACAAGTTCACATATCAGGGAAGGAAGAACCAATGCCAAAGTCAAAATTAGACAGCTGACAATAGCGCAAATTGAGGAAAGATTTAGAAAAACATTGCAATGGCCATTTCTTTTTTAGGTAGTTCCTGCACGGGTTCCTACTCATTTTTTTAAAATGAGAGAATTCATTGCGTGTAAAAGTAATTCAAAAATGTCTTCTTGTAGGGCGGGTATTGAGCTTCTTATCTCACGGCTTTTCGTGCTTGTGTAGTGCCGTTATTCTTAAAAGACTGATTCACAGTTATTGTAACTATCATAAATTTGTAACGTTATGGAGAAAACGCAGACTTTGCATTTGTAGGCAAAATTATGCTGCGGAAGTTTGCTTTCCTTATATCTCTCTTTGACTGCTGTCTGAGGAGCGTCTGAGGCCCAAATCACCGGGGCTGAAGGGAACTAATAAACGCTTTACAGTTTGGAAAAATACTGATTATCTAGGGAGGTGAAATGGGGTCATTGAGTTAAAAATGAATCAAAGCTGTTACGCAAGAATAGGTAGCTCTAGTAAAAATTGAATGAATAATTAGCTTCATGTGTGTGATAATGCGCGAGCGCTCTTCAAGCCTTCTTCGCTGATCTTGAGCAACTCAAAATGCTTTTCGAGAGAGTTCTCCATGCGACTTCGCCAATTTAGAAGGGAGTCAATCTCTGGTTTGTCGTATCCAGAGTGGGGCGCAGGTTTTGAAGCAATAGTCTCAATCACATGCCAGAGACGATCAATCAGGTCATAAGGCACGAAGTCAATGCTGCCTTTCTCGGGAAGTCGACTGGAAATATCATGACGTGAGTTTTGCAACGAAAGAATGGAAACAACAACATGGCAAGCATCTTGGTATTTTCCGTGAGCCATGTAAAGACGAATGAGCCCAGCAGGATCAGCCGTATCTCGCCCATCTCCTGTTTTTCTTTGTCCAAATGAATCAACAGATGATGCTGCAGTTTTAGCAGTAGAAGAGGTCCCATACGTGCATAGATCCTTCAACCACTGTGGCAAATCCGATGCGGTATCCGATTCGAGGAAAGCGCGTGCCACATCAAGGCCAAGCTTTGAATAAGTTTTGGAGTAAAAAGTTGTATATTGCTGAAGGAGATCATTTGCCATGGCTTTTTGTAGCGCTGCTTCAGATCGTTTGTTAGAAACCCAACACGTTGAGTTCACTGAAGATGACGCAACAGGGATGTGAGGAGATTTATCGGGGTCGCTCAAGATGCAAGAAGAAGAGGACGACTGCATTTGGGCTTCTGTTGGTCTAGAGAAAGAACAAAACAGTTCATCCTCATCTGCATCCTCATCCGAAGTCTTGTGAATGTTTCTCACTGCTGCTGGAACTAGGGATTTGCACAAGATATAACTCAATGCATCATCAAACAGATCCATTCCTCCTGGCCGGCTTCTGTGCTTTGATGCAAGGCCAGACGCCACCGTTATGGCTTCATCGTAGTAACCTAATTGTACCAGAAGTTTGATTGCATCTCTCGAGGACGATTTCAAGATGTTCATAACTGAATCAGGTGATAACTCATCCTTAGACAGCACACGAAGTGCCAATGCTCGATCGGCCCGCCGTTTCAGGTCTTCCTTTGTGAGCAGCCGGGATGCGCTGTGGATGCCTATCTCTTCTTGATACAAAGGTGTTGAAGCAGCACCTTGTTTTTCCCCGGGAAGTATATATTGGTACGCCGGGTTGTCAACCAAGCTAATTACATGAGAACAAGCTTGAGCAGATAAGGATGCAATGTCCATGACCTTATTATTTGATGAGTTTGATGAGACTTGATCTTTTGCATATGCTGAGGATAACCTGCCACACATATCCATTGCACGAGCTGCTTCTCTCCAATTACCACGCGAAGCGTGAAGGGAGTAAAGACATCCCCAGTAATTCGGTGGCTCGTTTGATTTTTCACTTGATACCGATGAAATTGTGGCTTGTTCAAAAGCAGCGTCTTCGATAACTTTAGAGGCAAGGTCAAACACATCGACACCACTTTGAATTGTTGGACTAGAGGTGGAATTGTTAGATGGTTTATTTGGATCATTCTCGTCGACTTCGAGATCATTTGGTACTGAATGAAGCATATCATGACCGACCACTGTTAGAGCCATATCTATCAGTTCGTTCAAAGCTCCTGCGTCAATCATTCCTAACACAAGTCGTTTGAAGTTTTGTTTCTTGAGATCCTCCAATGAGTTGGAAAAACACGCCTGAAGTGCTTCATGCCACAGAGAACCCGTTATTGACGTTTGAAATGCAATAGACCACAACGTAGGGACTTCAGGAAGGTCTTGGGTCATTTGAAGTGGAAGGAAGGCATTGATCGTAGAGATATCATTTCAATTGCTGCCAATACATCCTCACAGCATTCAGACAAAATCGTTGTCATCTGACATGATGCTCAGGTACCGCTCTAGAGATCGACGGTGAATCAAATTCCATATTATTTTTCGTATGGGCTCCCCTTTCGGTTTTCAAAAATGATTCGAAAGACCTGAAGATTTTCAAACGATTCCGCGCAGGGGAGCCGCGTCGAAAGGTATGCCGATGACTCACACGCACAAAATATAAACGAGGCATCATTGCAAAGAAAATTGTAGTGGATGTGGGGAAAAATTTGGTCGGCTCCAATAAATGATCCTGGGCGAGGTTGTAAATTGGGTTTGGGAGAAGTCAGAGGCAAGAGAAAACTAGGCGTTGTTTGGACCAAGTTTGGACAGTCATGCTCGTCACGGTTGATGAGGCCCGGTGAATGGGCTCCAAATCCGGATAAAAAAAGGTGAGTGACAGGACCATTCCGCAAGGATTCACTCTATGAAGATGTACTTAGGACAGAACACAGTTGGTTGGTGTTCCATACTTTGGTCATTGTCTTCACCTTCCGCATTTTTCGAGGCGGCAGCAGCATGTCTCGTAAAGCAAGCAGTTCCAACAGGAGAATCAAACTGAATTTATTCACTCGCACTGCTGGAATTTTTGCCAGAACCCTTTCCTCTATTCAAGGTCAACTGCAGAAACAAGTCCACTTCAACATCACGACATTGCTCTTTCCTCGCGTTGTCCTCGTTTCCAGCACAATCGACACTTTTCGATCCTTTATCCGTCTCATACCCAGCATGCCTCGCCGAAATGACTACAGTCCCTCTCTTTCCCGGGACTCCAGGGGAACAAATCACTTTGCTACCCAGCTCAAAATAATGGCAAGACCGCGGCATTTCTTCCTGTGTGTCAACCATTTTCATTCATTCTATTGTTCTATTAACAGATGCATAAATTCGATTGTTGTCACTGATACGTAGCGGCATCGTTTGGGACCAATGCCAATGCAGTTGACGTGGACACTGCCATCATTTCTTTGCCATTGTCATCGTTGGTTGTCCCATGTTCGTTTATAAGCTGGAGTGAGATTCCTACATCGCTCCACTGGTTGAGCCCATGGGTTTATTTTCGTCGACATCAGGTCGACATTGAGTTGGAGGGAGGCGCGCTGACGACGACCGAGACAACGATCGCCGACCGCGGCGGTGGCCTTTGATGGGGATGGGGGTGGGGGTGGGGCGAGTTATTCATTGGGAAAGGATTGAGGTGTTGTAAGAACGAGATAATATCCTTCATGGTTGAGGCCATTAGAGTGGTTCTAACCACCCGAGGGCAATCAAT
>JALLOT010001138.1:0-16074 GCA_036939595.1 Thalassiosira livingstoniorum | reverse complement strand
TTAGATCTACTGGCTAGCAAGCCTCCGACGGGTGACCGACAGACGGGCACCAACAGTGCGTTTGGCAAGGTTGTTGCGGATGGCGGCTCGCTGTTTATTGGCGATGCAATTATTTATCCTACTTAATTACTACTATTTTTTATCTCAAAAAATAAAATAATCTTCTCAAGTTTACATTCAGTACGCAGCAGCTGCAAACTTCACAAGGGGGTAATTGGTACATGCTACATGTTGTGGTTTTAGCTACTTATGTACCTACACATAGATCAAAACTTTATTTTAAATAATTGTTTATTAGTGAAGTGTATAAAGAAATAAAGAGTGCAATGCTTACAATCAAGTTTGTTTTTCATGGGATATTGTTCAGTGTGGGACGGATTTCTAAAAAAAATTATTTTGTGAGTTCACACAAAAATGCTTTTTTTAGTTTTGGGAGGTATTTTGAAGAAAGAATACTGAGTTTGAGAGGTTTATTGAAGATTGTTCTGTGTGGGAGAGCTTTATTCAAAAATTATTTTCCACCTTCACACAAAAATATTTGTTTGTTTTGGGAGAATTTTTTATTCAAAAATAATTAATTTTAATTGGTTTGTGAAGATCATTCAGTGCGGGAGGTGCTTTACAGAAAGAAAAACAATTTGCAAGAATATTTCTTTATTTTGTTACAGATTTTGATGCAATAACTTTATTTGGAGCAATTATTGAAGATTTTTCATTTTGGGGGGGGTGCAAACATAATTTTTGAGTTGATAATAAAAGGTGGTCTTGCTGTAAAACACATTTTGAAAGTCCATGCAATATTACATTTCTTATTTTGGGAAAATGATAGCACAGGTACACATTGAGCATTTGAACGCTATTTGAGCTTTGAACCTATGACATTTTATTTATTGTACATTGTACACAACAAACTTTATCTGTATTATTTAAGAGAGTATTAACACATGATTTGATTGGTACCACCCTCCACACCATGCGACATTTCCTTGTGGTCTACATGCTATACATAATATTAAATGTCTAAAAGAAGCTTTCAGGTTCCTGTGAAAAATCCTTTTTGAACATCATGGCTGATTGTGCATTTTTGGATTGTCTGAACTATCATAAACCCTATTTGGTATAAATTAATCATGAATTTATCCTTGTTGCTGAGATCAGTGTCCTCTTATTGGAAAAATGGTAATGGTCTAATTTTCTTTATCTGGTAGTTCCAAGACAACCCTTGAATTCTTTTCTTGGATGAGATGGACATTGGTTTTTGGCATCATATCCCCAGGATCTAGTGTAGCCACTATATTTATCAATATGCACACAATCCCCCTTGTTGTAAAGTGGGTTTCATTTGAGCCACAGACTGTCCAAACCAAAAACATAAAAAATGAAAGTATTCATAGAGCACAAGATTTCTGCTAGTAAACTCATCTTTGCTGAAATTCTTTCATTTTTTGGCACCGTCATTGATTGAAACAAAATGTTGACTATAAATGTTGGTGGTAGTGCCAGCAATCTAAATATGTGCATGGGAGTGGCATCACTTTTTAAAGGAGTGAGAAGCACCATCAAACATCAAAACACTGCATCATCCAGTAAAAGATAGCAGAATAAACCCTACCTGCAATGGTGTTTCTTTAATTTTTTACACCTAAAATAGTGATGCCATTATGGGCTAGATTTACAGTACAGCTGCTAGTTGCATTTGATAGTAGAGCTATCTTCACTAACATTGATGAATCCCTTCAAACAAGCCATCACTGACAACCCCTGTTGACAATCCCTGTTGACAACCCCTGTTGACAAGCCACATCAACAATGAATTGAGTTTTGCCAATGAGCCTTTGTTGATGAGAGCTCATTGATGAGCATTTGCCAATTCAAAATTCATGGAATGTCTATTGCTGTTGCTCATTTTCAATTTCACATCATTTCAAATTTATGCAATTTGAGTTTATTTATGTTTCATTATTGTTTCATTGATTCCTAAGATTTTAGCTAGATTTCCATTGCCATTGAATGCAAGAATACAATGGCATTGTCACCATGATAGATGTGTTATATTATATTAGGCTCAAATTTGTGTAAAATTCATTTCTTGTGACTTCCTAGTAAAATAAAAAGTAAGTCCCTGTATCTAGTTTTGATTCTGAACTGTAAGTTGTGAACAATATTTGTTTTGTGTACTGAATTTGCAAGTTTTCCAAATGGATCAAATACTTTTGGAATTGGAAGTTGTCCCCCCATCATGACAAGTAGGATGCATGTTTGCACTTGCCTGTTGTCTGGTCTGTGGTAAGTGGCATCAGTGTAAAAATCACCATCTGACATCCTTTTGATCCCTGGTGGGAGGTGTTATCATTGCTGGTCAGCTGGTTGATTATTTAATAGTTGTGTGTTAGATAGTGTTCATCATTAGGATTTTGTTTCTTTGTTAGTTGTTGTAAATTTTTCTATTGTACAATTCAATGCTGTATTGTAGACAGTTTGGGACGTTCTATTTGTAATATTGTGGGTAAAAAGTAATCTAGTATTAAAAGTTGGGGTATTTCTTATTATGTGCTCTCATTGCTGCTGATGGGTTAGGGTTTCTTCCAAATGTTATTTTAAGGTGATATGGTAAGTAGATCCTCATAAAAATTGGAATCAAAAGGCTGTCAGCTCACAACTCTGGGGGGAAAAGGATTCTATAATATTTCAGTAATTTGATTCTAGTAAATACTACAAGGAGAAAAATGAATAGACACCTCAAGAGGCTGGATGGCATGGTACTACAATATCAAATGAGTAAATTGTATTTGTTTTTCAAAAATGCATATGTTTTTGACATAGAAATTTAAAATTCCATGGAAATTTTTCATATAAGAATTTGCTATGTACTCATTTGAAAATATAGTCCATTTAAAGGGCATTTGTGTAGAATTTTTTCTATCCTGGTCAAGGGTACTGTAGATAGAGGTAAATATCACATAGGAATATCCTTAATTTGAGGAATTATTTAATGATAGGTAAGTGGAGATTTTTTCATTTTGTTCACTAATTTACCAATAAATATTTTAGTGAAAAATTAAACCACTGAAAAATGTGTTTGCTCCCAAAATTTGATGGAGCTATAAAATATTTTTCAATAATCTCAATATCACTTAAAACAGTGCAAAGTGATTTTCAGTAATTTATTGGACATTGAAATCCTGGGGGTATTTAATCCTTCCATTCTCTTTAGAAATTTGTTCAAAAAGAATATTCTCTAATGGGAAATTATGGCAATAGATATTTTTGATATCGACTATCACTGTGACACCAATGTGAAATTTCACTACTTAACATGAATTTAGTAAATCCAGTGATACCAATGAAAATGGGAAATTTTCTTGTAAAGTTGGTGAAGTTAGTGCAGTTGTTAGTGTTGAAGTTAGTAAAACCATGATTTTTAATCAATACTTGTGACAATTCTCTTGTAACTGGCAGGGTTAGATGGGCTCATGAGACCGTCCTGAGAAGATCTGTCCAATGGACCTGCCAGTAGTGATCTTGTATTTGTATACTTATACATCTTTTTCTATTCTGCTCAACTATCATGATATAATACTGGTATTTCAGACTGCAAAAATACTGAATTCAATTACTTTTAAAAACTAGATCATTTCATTGAAAAATAATCCTAGTTGTTCCAAATTGATTGATATATCCATTGATCCAACTACAAACATGAATAGCAATAGTAGAACAAGTTTAAATTGCCTATGAAAGATTCATGAACCCAATTAGAAAAATGGTTGATTGAATTCAATCAAGTCTTTCATTGAGAATGGGACATACCTGAATGAATTGTTCAATTAATTTTTTAATCTGATGGATAAAACCTCCTTCCAAAGAGCACTTTCTTGAGATTTGGTGATCTCAGAGAAAGCTGGGACGGTGAAATTGGTAAACTTGGGAAAAAAGTAGCACATGAATTAAAATTTTTATTGTCAAAGGTTTCAGCCAAATTTGACAAGTGGTTCAAAATTTATGTTCAATTAAGTGAGTGATTGAATCCAATCAAATACATTGAACTCAATCATAACACTGAGTTACCAACACTTATGCTTCTCTTTTTTATAGAATCTAATTTATTTGGATTGTATACCTTTGTCTTAAAATTTGTTTCAGCATTCATAAAGATGCTGTTTAGTCAGACCTAAATAATAAGGTATGTACCTCTCTTTATTAGATGCCATACAAAACTAGGTATTTTGCTACCTTACTTCTTTTTGATGACTGTTTAGCATGTTGCCTCCCCCCATCGGCTTTTTAAGGCCAACATTGGGTGATAAGAAATAATTATGGACTCTTTGTTTAAGCTATTTTTTGTTCTTGGCTTCCCCTTGTCCTCCTCTCCCTGCATTTTTATGTGCTTATCTGTCAATCTTATGGATGTCCTTGGGGATGAGGATGTGGTAGTAGCTGATTGTTAGTTTTTGTTGCTATCTCATACATCACAAATGCCTTGGAGCTATGTGTCAGTTTTAATTACTATTGTACAAGTCACCAATGACACAGAACATGCCCATGTTGATATAGACACCAATGGAAACAAAAGAAAGATATCATGCTATTCAAAATTACTAAAATGTAATGACATATTTGGTGCAGAATGTATTGCTGATGTTGCATGCTGAATGTGCTGGTACACACCAAACATAAGTCAACTGAGGTTTGTCCTTGTGTTTCTGTTGTGATAAGACAGAATCATTGGCAAGCTGGTTTGTTTATCCATTTCCAATTACAAAGAATAAAGGCATCAACGATGTGATAGTGAGTGTGAAGGCACCATTGATAACATTGTCTATCTGATCTAAGGCCTGAATAAATTTCATCATTAATTAGAAAGTAATGATAAACCAAAGTACAACATAATAATGATTTAAATATAATAAGAATGTGATAGTAATACTTCTTTTGGATGTTGGGGGATGGGAAGGTTGTCATTGGTGAATAGCTTGTGAACTTGATTGTTGTATTATGGATGTAGACCACGATGCCATTGGTAACAGCCATTGTATTGAACTACTACTATTAACTACTTACACCTGAAATCTGCAATGTTAATTAGAACAAACAGATAAATTACATTTAGCAGTGCCATAAATATCTTTGGTGCCTCTGTAAGTATTACTTAGGTACTTGATCACCAAAAGTAAAACATATGCAAGAACAGTCAAAAGGTTTTATTTTGATTCAGTTCTGTGACATGGGGTTGTCCTGTGAGAATTGGTGGTAGTTTTAAATTCCAATTGGAATTTTTATGGTAGCACTATATGTTGCATTTAATTCAAAGCAACATTTATTACATTAAAAAATACTTAATGATAAATTGATAAATACTATTGCTGAACTGACTGCAGAACATGCTCTCTTCAAGTTGTTTAAAAAAGAAAGATCTAATTTTATGTAATATTACCCAAAACAAAGATAACAGGTATTTTTCTAAATTTCAATGAAATTGGTCAACACACATAGCAATGTAGCATATACTATTTTTTAAAAGTAGTCATAGGGACAATAACATATAATAGTATTGATATAGTTGATGACAAACCTCACCATAAATAGGATAAAATTTGTGCACTAAACAAAGATCATTTTCTCCAAAAAGAAAATGATAATGCCATTACAAAGGATTACAATTCTGTGTGGTTAGTTGGTGTTTCATCACAATTGAGATGGACAACTTCAACACCTGTTAATTGGGGTATTTTTGCAACCAAATCAATGACATATTGCTCATTCATTCAGCATTCATTTTCCTCCTCATTATCAGGATGGTATACAACCAATGCCTATCCTATGATAATTCCAGTCCTGGGTTCAATATGGAAATTACCTTGGTTCAATATTCTTATTCCACACTGTATAAGTAATATTGTCATCAGGTCAGAATAGAGCAAGATCCTAATACTTTTCAAGAAGGTATTCCTTGGCAATAGATTGTTCTTTTTGTGCAATGGCCAGAGCCAAGATGGCAGAGCCAACATGAGGTGAAGTATTGTCATTGCACCATTACTGTTAAACTTAAACCCAGTCCCACCAGCTCCAAACCCAGATGGCAAAGCCACTTGCCCCTGCCAGCTGAGACTGCAACTGCCGTGGCCTAAGTTTACCTTCTTCCTGTACGGTTGACAGTCAGACCCAAGTTTGTAGTGTAGAGCTCTAGCACCTTATAAAATAGATATCCTCAGGAGTCACTAGATCTCTTTTGCCTGTGTTCAACAGAGGATATCTATTTTATGAGGTGCTAGAGCTCTACGCTACAACTTGGGTCAGGTCATCAACTGCACAGGGAGAAGATAAACTTAGGCTGTGACATACCAAGAGCACATGCGGTGAGTACAAAATACCAATGATACCCAATGGTTGAATGGCCCCATTGATGTTGAGTGTAGCCTCCTCAACTTGATTGCTGCATCAGCTGCTGAAGCTGAATTGGGAAGTCTATATAAAAATGGACAAAAAGCTATGGTTTTTGGACTGACACTGGCCAAGTTAGGATGTCCCCAGCTGCCAACTTTAGTTTATGTTGACAACACAACAGCAGCTGGTATCACCAATTGGACCATCAAGCAACGGAGGTCACGGGCCATGAATACAAGATATTTCTAGATCATTGATCAAGTGGATGATGGTACCTTTTGCGTCATTTGGGCACCTGGCCTTGAAATTTTGGCCGATTATTTTGCCAAACATTTTTTACCAGGTCACCACATAAAAGTCTGGTCATACTATTTACATACTATCTCTTCACCTTGTTCTTTGCCTAAAGCCCCTTCACCTTATGATCTGCAAGGGTGTGTTAAACTTGGTCCCACCAGCTCCAGTTCCAGATGGCAAAGCCACTTGTCCCTGCCAGCTGAGGCTGCAGCTACCACAGCCTAAGTTTACCTTCTCCCTGTACAGTCAACGGCCAGACACAAGTTGTAGCGTAGAGCTCTAGTGCCTCATAAAATAGATATCCTCATGAGTCACTAGATCACTTTTGCTTGTGTTCAACAATTACTGCAGCAGGATTGTAGGATGCCTTGTTCTGGATGTGGATTGATTGACGGGCAGGCTTGTTTAGTTGGGAGTCAGGCAATTAGTTGAAGGTTTGGTTGTAAGTTTGGTTGGGATTTGGTTGTGAGTTTGGTTGAAGGTTTGGTTGAGGGTTTGATTAGGGGGTTTGATTAGGGGTTCGTAGTACTTGAATAGTATAGATAATACCATAGATACCATATCATATACTACTATTAGACTTATTGTGTATATGCAATTATAATTTGTATGTTGGAGCTGTAGAACTTGTTGCTTTGTTTTCAGTGTTATTAATAAATAATTTCACTTGCTTCTAATAATTTGTTACAGTTGCTTTAAAATTAGGTTTAATTGCGCTTTTATTTCTGTTGATAATTACATCCTCATGGTCACTTTTATTTTGATCTGTCTAAAGTTTTGCTGATTTTATTTTACTCTTGCTTTTGCCTCAACCTTTGATTTGGAGCTTTTACTTTACTGCTGCTTTGAGGAAGCCACATTGTGATTACTCTTTCTTTATTTTTACTTTGACATCATCAGAAACCCTCCTATAGCTACTTTGGACTTTATATACCTATCAAAAAGTATTTAATACCATTCTTTGGGTATAAACAATTACAACTAGTTCTCAAATTCCAAATAAAAACTGTGCAAACATGAGCACCTACATATGGTGTTATAATGACCAATACATGGTCTTTCTTTTTTCAAATGGTTTTTACAGAGAGAATACATTAGATACCTGCAATTCTAAATATTTGTCTTTACAAATTTGGCAAGATGAGCTAAAATACACCCCTTTTTGCTTGACAATAATTTTTGCACAAAAAATAATATCACAAAATAGGAAGTACTTACCCTATATACCTTCCAAAGGGATATAATCTGATATCATACTGTAGACTGATTGCAATTTGCCTCTGTGGTACACACCATATCCACACAACCAACAGTACAACCACAGTTGTTGTGAAATTTGTTGTGTTGTTTGGGGCTGCTTTTTGCTGTCCACAGCCACAAGGTTGCTGATGCCTCTTTAAATAGCCATTCCACATTGTCATTGGCTGCTACATTGGTTGATTTTGCCACATTTGCATTGGTGCTGCCTGCTGCATTCCCAATTCCCATATGTTGCTGTTGGGATCCTTTTTGAAATACATTATTGTTCCTGTGGTTTTGGTTACCACATCATGTATGTTGCTTAGACTTCCCACCAAACAATCATCTCTGTCACTTTGTCACAGGTTGTTGTGGATAGTATGATGTGGATTGCTGCCAAATCATCATTGTGGAAGGTGTAGGAAGAGGTAAATCTGCTGTATACATGTGGTTGTTGTACATTTGTGGTCCCATGGCCACAGCTGCAAGTTATTTTTGGGCCAAATTTCATGCCATGAAGCCAAAGTTTTAAAGGTGTCCACTATATCATTAAACTCCTTTAAAATATTTGAACATGCACTAATAGTAAAAACAATGCTTTCTTCAACATCAGCATTCCCATTGTCTGCTAGTGTCTGAAAGTTCATGGTTATTGAGTAATCATTTATTTGCCTTACCACTTTCATGCTCTGGCCATTTTAATTCAAAAACTGATTGACAGCAACCCAAGGTTTTAGATTATTTGCATAAAAAAACTTCAAATATTTATTCAATTATTCCTTTTACACTCTTATGTTGTCAACATAATTTTGAGGTGCAAGAGCATCGGATATTCCAAATATGGTTTGGGCTTCTCCCATTGAAGCAAAGAGATCTTTGATTGGCTTGTCTGGATTTTATTGTGACATAAAATGTTTCAAGATTTTCTAGAGGAATTTGGATGTGACATGCCCATAATTGGCTATCTCATAATTGAGAATATAAATGACCACCATGATTCCAGATCCAGGAACCTCAATAGAAGATATGGGTTTGAATAAGTTGGTGAGTGTTAAGTTGACAAAAGTGTTATAAGTTTTCACCCTTGTGAGCCACATATTATTTGCTAGTCCTCTTTATTCATCCTAAGAAAATGAATGTGAGCTTATTATTAGGTTTGTCTCCAGGATGTAATGGGTCAACCAAAGGTGAGCCTGGCATTTGCAATGAATAATTGCAGGGCTTCATGAAATGCCTTGTGTGTCTCATGATTTTGGTCTCTCTGTGGATGGTACATCACATGTACATTGCACACCACTTCTATTATTGCATTTTGAGTTCTTGAATGCTATTTGAAGTTTGTCAAGGGAAAATTAATGACAATTTTTCAACAATTTTGACACACTTGTGGTCATAATGAAGCTTTACACATGCTGAAAATTGATGTTGGTCATGGTATGTTGGGTGAATCAATGTATTGTTAACAAGAAGGTTCATAAAAACTGATGAACTAGTAGCTTAGTACCTAGATTTGCAGCTGAACTGTAAATAATTATGAGCATTATGTTGCTGCATCTTAGTAAGTATATGCAAGTGATATTAGTGATGCAGCGAACACACTCTGTGAGCACTTATGGTTTGCTATTGCATGACTGCCAATTGGCATGGTGGGTACATCAGCCCAAACACTCATGGGTAGGTGACTAATTATGTGATTATCTGGCTGTGTGGGTGACTGCCTGTACTTAAGTAGTCTTTTTGTTTGGTAATTCTGGGCGAGGAACAGACTTTAGGTAGCCCAGAGAGTGGCTTCCGACATTCATTTGGTGGTTTATAACACTCAAGTTAAATTGGAAGATAATCAATTTATTGAATTTTGTGGAGTTCTTGGTGTATGTTACCCCCCACTAAACCTTGCTTGGTATAATTTATATTATTTTTCAGTATACTTTCAAACCATGGGCAATATTTTTCTGCCAAAAAATTGAAGAAAATTTGGTAGCATTAAGATTACCAGGTTAATTGTTTGGGATTAGAGATCAAAAACTGTGATTGATAAATTGACAAATTTTGTTATATTTTCTGTAAACACCTTGGAGATAGTAAAATTGATCCAGAAGAGACTTACCTACAAAAAAAAATAGCTTGACAAATGATTTAGCGCATATTTTTGGTTTGATCATAGTATTGAAGTGTGATTATCAAAAAGGAGTTCCAAGATTTGCATTGATATGGTATGTTTTAGAGTATTTGTCCCAATGAGCCAAACATAAACTGTCAAGATGATCTCCATTAGATAAGATCCTATTTGATTATTTGTTAAAGATGTAAATATTGTCAAAAAGATAGCTAGAAACATTGGGCAATGATCTATGTTTGATCATCTATTTTTCTGGGGCCATAGAAAGAGATACATCTGATGATTGACAAAGCAATGTAAAGAGGTAGGATAGAATAAAGTACTAAACCAGAGCTTAATTGGCTAACTTCTTGATGAGTACAATATTCTTCTCATGTCTTCTGTTGATAAATCAGACCAATTAAGTCTTTCTTTTTCAAAGTACACAACAAATGGAAGTTTAGATTAATGCCAATAAAATAATTATTTACTTCTGACACTGTACTTATGCATTTGCAATTTTGGCTAGAGAAATTTTTCTGTAACACCTTTCTGTTTTGGAATGGAAATTTGTACAAGTTCAAAGCCAAAACAGTGTGTATAAAACACACTCACAGTCATGTGCAGTTGCATTTGTGCCTTTTAAGCAAAAAAGCATCAAATGATGAAGTCACTTCTGTAATCACATTTACACTGCATTTTCCACTAAAAAATAAAGATACTTAGATTTTGAACAAGAATTTTTGTAGGAATTCATTCATTCTGCAGTCTCTCATAGTTAATTTATAACATTTATTTTCTGTTTCATTTTGTAGTGACTGTTTATATTAGCTTTGAATATTTTTCAGCTTTCATTTCACATTTCATACTACCCAGAAACAAAATTTCTTACCCAGCATTAAACTCAATACAGGTCCCAAATATTTTTGGACTGACTCCATTTTCATCATATCAGGGAGTTAACCAAAAATTAGTTTATTGTTATTCTATGATTAAATCTTATTTTCGAGGATTAATTTTCCTTGTTTGTCTTGTATTTCATCTTTATAAAAAGAAGAACATGATATGATTCTCCAACTAATCTCAAGCAACATTGAAGTAACATAAAAATGTAATATACATGAATGTTAAGATGTAAAATAATGTTGGAGGTTGCTACAATAGGGAATGTGGTATTAGCAAGCTTAACATGTTTTATTTGTCCAAAAGACATGCATGTAACAACAATGATTGGTGATTAGTTGTGTCTTGGTTGTACTCAAATACCATATTCTACAATAGAGTACTCTGCCAAAAACTTAAAAAAGAAAATCCCCCCAGGAATCCCTTTTTTAATAACACACTGTTCGTATGGTACCATATCATCTTATGACCTCACATTATCGCCAATCCTATTTACTAAAAAATATACTGTCATTGATAATAATACTACTATTATTTTTAGTCGTATATGATGGCATATTCAACCAGACCCAAGAAGACCCAAGACTCTATTATTTATCCGATGACAAAGGCCCAATCACCCTAAACTAGCGATTATTTTATTCATCACCCCAATTAGTTTTACAGTTTTTGGAAAAAAGTTTTAAAACGTAATGGCATCTTATCTTAGAAACCAGCGGTTTAGCTCAGCAATGTGAAAATCATACTCCAATAATTGAATAATTGACATAATGATTGAAAAATATTGACATGATTATTGCCCAATGATATAATTAAAACACCTTTTACACTAATTAAATATGTAATTAAGGAATGGAAAATTGGAATAGTGAAAGTAATTGAATTGTATTTTTTTCTTGAAAAAACTTAACTTTCATGGACTTCTTCAATACAAGTTCAGATGTTGGATTGGCATAATTTTGTGGTGAAGAGTGCATGAGAGATATGACATCTACAATAAATCAAGTTAGGGTTAGAACCCTAACTTAACCCTAAATGACATAAAAGTATCATATTTTTGTCTTTATCATGACTCACATACCATGAAAAAATAGTTAGGCAATAATGATAATCTTCTACGTCTTGGTACGGAGTTCAATACAAAATCAACTGAATTCAACTCAAAATTATTATTTCTTATACCTTGTTTGGTCATTTTACTTCAAATTGAAAATTTGAAAGATTTAGTCATAATTTTTTTACTTTAATAGTGCTGGTATTCAATAAATCATTAAAAAACTACCCCCTTCTATGATTCTCAGTTTCAGTATGAATAGAACCTTGTGCATCAGGGTGTCATGGTCTAAGAGCATGAGAAAATGGCTAGACATGTCACCAGAATTTTGTGCACTCAGAATCACAACACCTCCATTGTCCATTGCATCAACAAAATCAATGCCCACATGTTATATCTGATGTATTATGTGTTTTTTTAGTCATAAAAAATAGATTCATCTATAAACAATTGGATATCATGGAAGGGAATGATGCTTGCAGAAACTGTCAATGATATGATGTATTCATTTCCCTCATGTTACTGAAATTAATAGAGTTGTTCATTTCCACGTTCTTGATTTCTAAAAACTGTTGCTAAGTTTAATATTTTGCTATAGAAGATGTCATTGTTGTGATTCCTTTTATATCTCCAAGTGAATGTCATCATCTTTACATGGAGATGATTAGTTGGTACAATAACTTATATTATGACATACTTACTTATCACCTCAAAATATTTAATTACTATAATTTTGGTGAGCATTTTTAGGATTAACAAAGTAGTGTACTCCTAACTTTCTTACAAAAATTTATTGTTGTTTACAGAATACTATTTTATGTGGTAATGTATTTAAGAAATTTTTACTTGCTTCTGGGAGGCAAAGATGCTTTTCATTTTTTGTCTATTATTTAATTTTTAAATGATTGTTTTGTCAATACATTGCCATAATTTTGTCAAAAAATGATGACAAAATTCTTATCAATTATTTTAATTTTACTTATGATGCTTTTTGAATTGTTGAAGTGTATATTCACACAAAAGAGTATCAAAGAATGCTTTAATAATTTGTTTTTTTTGTTTTAAAGATTTTGGCTTGTTGTAGGAAAATATTTTTTCCCTGGTTTGATTAAAACATATAGCCTTTTCAGTGTGATCATCAATTTTGATTTGTTTGTGATTTTTACTTCTATCCTTACTAAACTGGTTGAAGTTGGCATTCATACTGTGATATGCAGTACATTTATGTCAGGGACAGGATAAGACATGAAAGAGAGATTTTTGACACAATACACAAAAAAAGCATCTCATTTCTGATAATTTTAGTAGGGATTACCAAAAAACATGTTATCCCCTTTATATTTACAAAATGTAACATCCATCTTTAACAAAAACATCCGTCAAAAGAAATCACCCAAAACCAATAAAGAATAAGCAGGAAAAGAGATAATCACTTAAGTACTTAGAAAATTCTACCAAAACTTTTTTGAGCTAACACAAACACACCAGGGTATCAAAAAAATTTCAAATAATAGTGAAATTAAAAATTTGCGATAAAGGTGAGGATTAAACCTCCTAAAATTTAGAGTCATGGTATATGTTTTGATAATGATTGGGTCATGATTACAGCTTTAGAAATTTTTCAAATGTAGTTCTTTTACAACAATTACTTTGTATTTCTAGTAAAACTCTTATATATATGCCTTTAAGAATTCAATTTATAGTGTATTCTATGCTAGTTCATACAAGAAGGTAGACTGCAACAAAATCTCCTAACACATGTTTATTTTTGAAGTGTTCTTGAGTGTTGCTACCAACACATAAAGTGAAGTTAAAAATGAATGTTTTTGCAGCAGCCACAAAGGCTCTGCTTCAGTATCTTACTGAATGAATCCAATATTGTTGCAAAAAAATACGGACATAATAATTTAACTTAAAAAAATACTTAGAAACTGTTACCATTATTCATTCCCATATATTTTTGACTGAGTTTTGATCATATGGTTAAGTTATTTGAATCAAATTCAAGCACTTGTAATTTATGATTTTGTGTCTGAATTAACTTGACTAAAAATAGGTCAGAATTCCTAAATGTTATCAACAGAATTGGATAACAACAAATTAGTTTCCACAAAATATCACAAACAAGGATGGAGTTATCTATAAATATGAATTGATAAAAAGTCACACTTTAAGCCAAAATTGATAGACATGAATACATAATCTAAAGTATAGGAGAATTCAATCCTAACCCTAACCCTAACCTGATGTAATAATATATTATCATTCTTTTATATTTGGATTTTCTATGTTAAGAATAAAGAACTCTATTTTGAACAATGAAATAACTTAGTTGAACATTGTTAGTAATTTTTAAATGTAAGTATATTCCATTCTTTCTCTTATTTGCTTTCCTTTGTTCAATGCAAACCATGTTCATTCTGTATTTTGCCTTGGATTGTATTTTTAGAAGGTATTGGTTTATATTTTTTTGGCCTGTTCAATCTATTGAAGCCATAATGTAATGGTCTACAATGTTTTTATGCTTATCAACTGTAATATCTGATATCTCACTCATTTACCATACCTACATCAAATTCAATTAAGCCACAGGTTGCCACCTAGTAAGAACATCTATTTGCAACAAATTTCCCATGGAGTAACAAATAGCCATAACTTGAATTCTTGTTGCCTTCACTTGATATCACTTGCACATACTTACTTTGAAAATCAATCAATAAATACATTATTTTTTGTAGTATTTCAAATAACATAAAAGTTTAATGATTTTTATCACAAGAATATCTTGCAATGACCATGAAGACAAACTATATCATACTGATAACCAATGGTTAAGTACGTAGAATTGTTGTTACACTTTAAAGATGAACATCAAGGAAAATTCACTCTTGAATTTTTTTGTTCATTTATTTTTCAAATTTTTTGAAAAATGAATTCTTAGACCTGATCTGAAAACTAAATATTTCATTACAATAAAACAAATTGTATTCTTTTTTTGATGACAATTTTTATTACTTGCTCATTATCAACAACATAATCAAAGTAAAAAGGGTTTCAACACATGTTACAGGTAAGATCAGTCAAAAATTCAGATGAGTATTTAATTTCAAGTAGCTGATTATAAAATAAAAAATCAGACTTGGAATATGTATAAAATGTTGTTATCCCTTTTTTATTTTTCAATGAAGTCTGAAAGAGAAAGGAGCTTTCAACAAGATATTGATCTCTATGAAATTTATTTTGATTCATAAATTGATTTTCAGCAAATACTTTATCAGTTATATTATTAGAAGTATTATTAATGCATCACTTTCTTGAATTTGAAAAATTTGCACAATAATCAACAATTAAAATGATTGCTTTATTATGCTTGACTATGAAACAACTTGCATCAATCTCACCAGTTTGAATTGATCATTAAGCTTAATGGACCACTATTTTAAAATACTCATATTATTTCATCATGTTTCTTGATTAAAATGAATTATTTTTATAATTTTGTATTGGGTTGCTGTGTTGTTTATTTTATGCTAAATTTTAAAGTCAGAGTACAATTATTTGGGGCATCACTCCATGAACTTTCTTAAAATTCTTGCCCTTCTCAAAGCCTAAACAGATGATCTAAGTACCAAATACTGGGTACTACTATCACCTTTTATGTAATTATAGGACTGCTATCTAAAATAAATACCTATTATTCCTACCATACCAGATTCAGAGAAATCAATGAGGATTTCAATAAGATCCTACAGATCTTGGCAAAAACTGCAGTGACAACTACCAAGAGGCTCCCCATATCACCCTATTAAACACTGACAAAAAGGTGGTGATGGTTTGATGTTGCAACAATTTTGTTGTACAATTGGGGCGGCAATCACAAAATTTCATTCACTTCATTGCATTGGACTTTTGCTTATGTTCCACAACAGCTCGCCTGCCTAGTAATTGGCATTTTAGTGTCTCTGCCCGCCAGCCGCCCGCCACGAGTTTTTTTTAAATGCTCGCGACAAACGCCCGTGCTTTTGCAGCGGAAAATAATGAAGTGAGACAATGGCGGCCTTGGCAACCATGGTGCTGGCTTTTGCCGGCCTAATTTCTA
>JALLOT010001137.1:0-16077 GCA_036939595.1 Thalassiosira livingstoniorum | reverse complement strand
AAGTAATTTACTTTCTGTTGAGTCTGTTCAAGCTGCTGGTGCTCCCAGCTCACAGAACGGAATCTGGCCAAGTACCTGCAGTAGGAGAGGTAATGGGTTTCTACCTATGTATGGACCTGGTACAGATTCAACAAATTGATTCTTGTGGACAGGGGTAATCATTTTCATCTCAACAAGTCTTTGCAGTTCCCTACAAAATTTGTTTGCAGTTTTAATGTCCCAAACAGCTGCAAAAGTTTGGATGGATATGTCATTTGACAAGGTTCCACAGTCCAGTTTTTCACATACTTTCATTGTGTATAACGCCTTGGATCAATTGCTACAAAATGGTGAAATGCTGGTATTATGATATCCTGGTTTGATAATAATTTAATATTTTATTAGAGTGAGTTTTGTCATGAAGAATTTCTGATGTTTTTATTTGCCACACAACATAGTATAAACCTACAAAAAGCCCTGTCCTGTCAAAATTTTAGATTTTCATTCCACAGATTAAAAGAGAAGGTATTTTTTTACAGAAAACTCTTCTGAAGAGATTTTATTCTGGTGCAGCAATATAATGCGATACAATTTTTACATATGCACCCCGCAACAAGAGGTCAAACACATAAAATACAGGATTCTAACATTAAATAAACATAATTTGGTTTCAAGGTTTCTATCAAAACTCTCAAAAGCTGCAATAAGCCTATCCATATGTATGCTGAAATTAACTACTTACTATTAGTAGTTTAAAATCAATTTTTAACTTGTACTGGTTAGTAAACTTTACCCTTCAGCAAAATTCCAGATTCTCAGCTAATACTTGATCTTTTGTCCTAACTTTTTTCCTCTGAAAGCTGAGAGTATGTTCCTGAACTCTATTGCCTTGGATGGGAGCTGCAAGCCCCTATCTTATGATAAAATTGCAACAAATCTAGGTTGGCTTCTAGAGTGTATACCAATTACATCAATTATTTTTTTCTCCGTGTTGTTTAATATTAATATTTTCTTCTACAGTACAAAAGGGTTCATGAGCTGCTGCATACCAGCAAAAAAGCAAATATATGAAATGATACAACAGGGGCTCATCTAACAGCCCCCCAAGGTACCTCTAAGCACCTTACAATGATTATGGCATATTGTTGGTAGCGGAAAACATTTTATATAATCAGTACCACTTTAAACAACTAGCTGTCAGCTGTTGATAAAGCCTTGAAGGACTTATTGACTACTTATGCGTGATTTGTCTGGGTTGGGCAAAGACATTTATGGTGAACTGGAAATAATACTCAAGTAGGAGAGGAAAAATTATCAAATAAATCTCAGTCAACAGTCTCCCAAGAGATATCACACCTCAGTTTGGCTCAAAACCCCTCCAGAGAGTCAACCAAACTTCCAAATTCCCCAGATACCATCACATAAGCATGCATCCCATGTGGCAATATCAAATTCATAAACTAAAGAAACAATGGTACCACTTTCATTTAGGGGTTGGTAATTAATTCAAAGAGAAATTTTACATTCTTGACAGCAAATGAACCTATTGAAGTGCCTTTTGCACATGTTGTCATTTTTGAAACCATTCCCATACATTGTTGTTATATCTACATTGACTGCCAAAGCTTTTAACAGCATTCAATCTATCTCTGTCCTTGTTTGACAGAGAATGGTATGCAACATATGAGCACCTGGATCATTGACTGTGTCCTACTGCATTGTGACTCATGCATAAGATATGTATTGATACAAACACTCCTCCCAAAATTTCACTTACTTTGAAAGGAAATGGCCATATCACTCATTTGTAAAAAAATGTCAGAACAGTAGAAAGTAGTATCAAGATCTTGACAACATCATGTAGCATCTGTTTTGTGGTTGCCTGAATGTCCCTTGCTTTTTTTGTTGTGTAAAGTTGCTTAAATGATAGTGATTATCCATAAACTATAAATAATGTCATTAATCTTCATTCTTTGGTAAACTGGAATTTGTCTGGAATGATTGATATTCCAAGACAATGAGTTAAAATTTCCCAAGAATGTGTGCAAGTTGAAGTCAATTTTTGAATGATGATTCTAAAAAATCATTGAACAACAGTCTCTTGACAAAGGAAAAATTACTTTTGATTGGGTATCCACTTATACAAAGTTGGAACAATAATGAAAAACACTGAGACAGGATTTTGTGAAGAATATGGTTAATTCCGTTTCATTGTTTATGTCATCATTCATGGTTGCTGTGCATCAAACCAGTGGGTATGCCCAAGTCAGCTGGCAAGTAGGTGCCCCTCTAGCTGCTGGATAGATGAGTGTGCATTGGTGTCAACAATATGGCAACATTTGAGCTGCTATTTGTCCTTGCATCATGTTGGAAACAGAAGAAGGAAAATGACAAAATTTACATCAAAAACAGCATCCATGGTTGCTGCTACTGCTGCTTGTAGCTCAGCAACCAGACCTACAACATTTGTTGCATTTTCAGGGAACTGACACGTATTGAGGTTGCCTGTAAGCTTGAACCAGTGGAAGATTCATCTACAATGCAACAATTATGTTTTAATATCACTTCCATTTGGTATCTGTTCCAAAATTTAATGTGGTTGGTAGATTATCCATCATTTGTTTATTCTTATGTGTTGTTTCCAGGAACCATTTGGTAATCAATAAATTTTGGCAATTTTATTTTGTTTGGGGGAAATTTTTTTGTCTCCAAAATCTTTTTTCTTTCATGCTTCAAACATTTTTCACAATTAAAAACAAAGTTATGAAGGAGATCACTCTTTTTAAATGATTTCAAATGTTGCATCACACCAATTTTGTGCAAAAAATTGGAATAGAATTTGTGCAATGGCATCAGAATGGCATCAGAATGGCCCCAGATAGCACATGCAGTACCATGTGGAATCTCCTATGCCATTTATGGCACAAAAAGTTCCATGTGGAACTGCCTGTGCCATTTTCTTGCTCTTGAAACTGACCCTGGAATGGCCCATACTTTTCTTTGCCATTTTTGAAAAGCTTTAACAGTATTAACACAATTACCTACATACTATTATTAGTACATAAAAAAATACTTCTGCATACTATTATCTTATCTACATTACATCTCCATGTGCCTGTACTTCAATATTATGCACATGATAATTAGTGTTGGGTAATATTACCTTACTTTAGGTACTCCCATTATTATTGACATATCTACCTACATACTATTACCAGTACATAATACTATATGATACTACTACTATCATACTTAATAGTACATACTTACATTGCTCTTAAAATTGAGTATTTACATTGATTCATTGCAATCTTTTTTGACAAATGTTTCAAAATGTAAACTAATCTCAAACATAGTAATAGAGTCTGGATGACAATATGGATTTGGTTTTTTATTGAAGTACTTTTGACCTCCTATCCAATTAAGTGACTTTAGATTTTGGTCCATCAAGATGTTATGTAAAAAATAAAAAAGATAAGAAAAAACAACTGTAAAAATTCCCACTCAGCAAATGTTATGATGGTTTTTTAAGACTTCATTGTTTGAGTGTATTACATCTTGACTTATGAATTGGGCCCTAGGCTTAGCCCTTCTCATAGTGTTTCTTTATCAATATTTGACTTTGTAAGTAAAATTTTAAAAGACTACTTTAGAGTAATCTTCCACAGACACCAAATTGATCGATACCAATGTACATGAAAATGATGTAATAAATCTTGATTTTGGAAGCTAACAATAACATGTTTTACAAACAACAAACACGAAGGACCCAGCACCAAGCACCAATTACATATCACATGACCCCAGTGCTTACCTAAAAGATAGATGGTTTAATTATTTTTCTGGATTTAATACATGAAAATTACACAGATTATGGATAGCTTCCAAAATGAATATTTTTTAGGGGTTGTACCTTACGTCTTGCACGCAAGCTCAGATTATGGGTGAATATGGGTTATCTGATTTTTTTTAAACAAACCCACCCTGTTGTGGAGTAATGGGATTTAAATTTTGTTGATTTTGTAGGAATACAATACTAACAAGTAGTGCTAGTTTGATTATTGCTAGGGAAAATACCTAGCAAAATACATAAGATAAGAACATTCTAACCAACAATACTCTGTATGTATCAAAAGAAATCACAAGTTTTAATCATATTTTAATATTGCAACCTTGTTTGGTTAGATTATATTCCACTTTGTAGGACTTATTTTTCCACTAATTATGGAGGTCATTTTAAGACATTTTGGCCCATCTGCATCAAAACCAGAAGAAAACACTGGATTTAAAGGCCTAAATTGCAGAAGTGTTTTATCAATCATGAACAAGTTTTAAAAGAAACTCGACTAAAAATGACTTTTTACACTGTTTGGGCAAATTTTCATTTGGTTCTAGTAAAAAATGGGTCATAGAAGGGGTCACTTTAAATATATTCTGAATCTTGTTCTTTTCTGGAATTCAAACCGCAAGGAACAAACAAAATTTTAGACTAGTGAAATGCAGAATTAGCTTACACAACATGTATTCTGACAAAGTGTATGGTTAAAGCTATTTTGAATGAAATCATATCAATAACTGGCAAAGAAATATTCAAAGTAGTAATCATTTCTAAAGTCATCCCATGGGTGTTTTCTACTTAATGACAAAAATGATCACATGTCAAATATATCTTTCCTATCAAATAAATAGTGAGACAAAAATTATCAAATAAATAAGTTAAATTTTCATATTATTGAGAGAGTGATGCACATTTTTTTTAAACAGATGTCAATTTGATTCTTCATTTGAAATTTTTCGTAAATACAGCATAGTCAAAATAGAGTATAAATTGTTCACAAAAATGTGAAAAAATCAAATTCAACACCAAAAATAATTTGAAACATCAATTTATTCACAATTATGACTTGCTCAATGCAGCAGTATACCACAATCAGAGTATTCAAATAATGTTCTGAAGCAAGTTGAAATATAAATGTAACAACATCAATGGATGTAACACACAAATGAGGAAGAGATTTTTCATTCTGAGTAACTACATCGTCAGTTCTGCCTTTTATGTCACATGCAGGTGTCATCAAACAAAGTAGCTGTTTGCATCCTAATTCGCTTTTTGCTGCTTCAAAGAATAGCATGAAATAATGAAAACATAGGGTTTTTAGAAATGGTTGATACCAAAAAGATAAAACTGGTCAACAACAAAGCACATGTCTTCTTGGTTTTGAAACCAAAAAGGGACAACATGATATGTCAGTGAACAAGGGAAATTTATTTCTTGACGAGGCTGGTTACATAAATGAAGTACTAGAACCAATTAAGCAATCAAACCTAGTCTTACATTAGCCTGTCACCCTTATATTTAGACATTGATCCATTTACTATTTGAGTTGGTGAACGACCACAATGATTACAAGAGGAAATGGTATGGGTATGAGGAGTGATTGAGAGCAGGATGATTTCAAAGAATCAAGAAGTGACAAAACCCAACAATCAACAAATGAAATGGAATCATTTTTGACACCAAGCTTTTGAGTTCCTAAGGAGGAATCTGTTACTCCAAAAAAATAAGATTGGAAGCTGGGTGGGATGTGGGATGAATGAAGTGGGGGAGCCTTATGGTGGTTACAGAAGAAGCACAAGGAGAGAGAGAGACACAGCATAGTAACAATCACTCAACACACAATAAAACCATCTGCTGATACTTTCAAGAAGAAAGCAACAACCAGTCATACCATATGGAACCCCTCATGTGCTGTGCTTGCTGGATCTTGATATGGAATATTTCATGAGTGCTCACCATGGAGGGCTGGTACAACAGCATTGCTATGTTGATCCAAAGTCAATTTTTAATTATGTGCACACTGTTTCTCTGATTTCTCATCAAGTTATGTTGGGACACTCCTCGCCCCACATGTGTAGTTGTGATGGGTGTGGGTTGATGTGGGGGATATGATATTTTTCTTTGTGAGATGGAGTATTTACATGTTGCATGAGTGATTGCAGAAACATATCCTTGGGTGGTTTGGATCATTTTGAAAGTAGGATTAAAGTGGTAGATCTAGAATTTTGGTGTAAAGTCAAAAAATGACCAATTGGGGGCATTCAAAAATGCAAAATGCTGATGTTGAGTTGTCTTACATCAAGTACACTACACATGTCTTGTTCTGGCATTGTAATACTTTGAATCGAGCAATGTTACACAATGGATCAAGATTCACTGGCAGCTGATAGCAAATACACCAATGAGTGCAAATTCATTCCCATTCCTTTTTGAGGCACTGGAATTTGGGCGGCACATTGTTAATTTTGTGGGATATGAAATTGTGCAAAAAAACAAGAAAGTCACCGCCCCAACTTTCTTTGTCAAAGTGTTTTATGCATTTTACTTCTTGTGATACCACTTCCAAAAATATACTTGGGCAGAAGAACATTCAAATAAAATAAAAATTAATTTCTTTTCCGTGTATGGCATAGATGATTCTGTGAATATGTTGAGAATTTAGTGCCAAATTCTTTCTACTGAGACTTAGCCGAGACGTACTATTACTATTGGAAGCATTCAGGGCTCACGCCGTTATTGATCACTAGAAGTTCTTGCAGGCTTTATCTAAAATTATTGTTCTCCCCAAAAACCTGACATGTGGATCGATTTTGCTACTTAGTATGTGAGAGTGGAAAGAAAGATTTCAAGATAAAAAGATAACAAGAATATTATGGGAACAAACACTAACATGGACCCACGGGGAATCCCTGGAAAGAAAAACATTGAGCCACTGTCTCAATAGCCTTTTTCCTATTGGTCGTCATAAAACAAACTAATTCATTAATTCATTCCTAAACCATTCCAATTCAGTCCTACTTCTTTGCAATCGTGCAATGTACAATCATGCAATCCTGCGATACTCCTCCCGATGGATCAATCCCCTCCAATCTTTCATCATTCATCTTCTACTTCCGTGAATCGTGGTTCGTGAATCAAACAATCCCCCACTGATTCTCCACCGCCCCCAAGATGCGATTGATCGCCGCCGCTCCACTCAAGGGATATTCCGAAATGGAAAACATTTGTTCGATGTAGGGGTGGTCTTCGACCGTGACGTGTCCCGATGCCATGGCACCGATGATGAAGCAGACTGGTCCATTTGCCACTCCGGTGCTGCTATTTCCAGTGCTGCTGTTACCTCCAGCATTTCCACTGGTGTTATTCCTTCCATTGGGATCGAGGGGAACCAGCGCCTTGACCAACCCCCCCGGCGAATACAACACCCCCTTACAACTCATCCCATACACCCTCGTCCCCACCGGCAAATGCTGCGAAAATGGATTCTTCACCACCTTCATCAACGTCGTCCCCCCTCCACCACCACCACTCCCACCATTACCGTCATTACTCCCGCTCGCCTTGATCTTCATCTTGTGCAACAACTGCACCATCAACCCCGCAAACCGCTTATACGTCCTCGGAATCCTCACACTCTCATGAAGCTCAATCAACACATTCCGACTCGTTCGTATATACACCTTCAAATACCCCGCCTTGTTCAGAGGAGAATCCAACAATGCCAAAAGTTCCTGATGGCAAATGTCCGGACGGAATTCTTTCGGATCGCGATGGAGTTTTTTCCGGCAGAGATCGCGGTGATCGTCGCAGTTGAGGAGTTCGTAGTTCGACCGGCGGTTTTTGATGGTTTCGAGTTTGGCTTGGTCGAGGAGGATTAGGAGTTTGTTGGAGGAGTAGGTGTGGGCGTTGTTGGAGAAGGAGAGGTTGGAGGTGGAGGCGTTGGGGTTGGATTTGGAGGGGAGGGAGGGGGCTATTTCGAGTGGTGGCGGTATGGACGGTGTGGCTGAGGACGTTTTTTGCTTTTTGGTCGGTTGGCTGGAGACGGGTTCGTCTACGCTCTCAGAAGAGGAGGCGGAGGTGGAGCCGGAATCGGATTCGTCGTCGGACATGGTTACTTGATTTTGTGGAGGAACGTGGAAGGCGGGATGAGGTTGGCAAAAGGTCGGCAAAGCAAGCGGCGCTGCTCCAAAGAACAAAAATAATGTGAAATTGGCAGGAAATTGGTGGCTGGAACTGGGCGGGCTGGAATGAGATTTTTTGGTGACACAAGATTGATCGATATCTTTCTGTCGAAGGACAGACATATTTGGCGATACAAAGAGCAATATTTTTTTACATACTTAGGATATTTTGAAGTGGAAAATATATCAACAAAAAAATGCAACACCATAATATTACTCCCCTTTACTCCCATAAGCCATAAGTATTGGATTACAAAAATATAGATCAAAATGAAAATTTGAATGATTTTAGTTGAATTTTGAAACAAAACTTATAATACATACACATTGAGACAAGTAGTAAGAAAAAACAGATGAACGATAAACAATAGTAAATTTGAAAAGAACATCTGCAAGTGGAAGCATAATTATCCCAATTTGTTATTGTGACTGGTACCATTACTGGCCATATATTTTGGATCCAAAACACTCCACCATTGTACAAAACAGGGTCATTTTCTTCTCATCCTTGCATCTCATATGGAGAGCTTCTAGTTAGATCATGGTCCACATGCGAAGCAAGACACTACTCAGGCCATCATGACTTACCATACATTTTTTTACCCAAACAATGCCACCACTGTGCAAAACACCATTAGTGTCACTTCATCCTTACATCTCATAAGGAAATTCATAATTACTATATCATGGCCTGCATGTGAAGTAAAACCCAGTCCAGGGGGACGACCCATTGAAACTAAAAAAGACAAAAATAATATCTAGGGAATAAGGGTCCTAGTAAAGTGAAATTGACATTTATTCAAGAAAAAATGAAATGGTGATTCATTTCTGAGAGAAACTGTCATTTTGGGCAACAGGCATTGCATGGGGTGATCCATGAAAAAAAAAAGAAAAACATTGGAACTTGACTCCTGATCTACATTTGCAAATTTCCGAATTGAAATTCTCTAAAAAATAGTTGTCAGAAACCTATCTGGATTTTGAATTTCAACCTTGAAAATAAAATCAACTGAGCTTGAGCAACATGGAACATGAAATTGAATCAATCCACATTCTTCAATGCACCATCAAGCAAAACATGAATTATTCAAATGACAATGAGTGATGATTGTTTATTCCCAAGCAACAATTTTGGCAAACATTGTTTGAATCAACCCCAATGCATTTTATGGTGTAGTTACAAACCTTCCTAGGAGTACATACAAACAGGTACTCATTGTCTTGTTTCCACATTGCTCACTCAAAGACATCTCAAGCACTGCTGACTCAAGCAATATGATAGATTTTTTGTTTTGGTGTCTAATTTTATTGTTATTGTTAGAGGTTTCATTTTCAATGAAGTACCATTAAATGAAAACTACTTTGATTCATTCTAGGTTAAAATTTCCATCTACTAAGGCAGTTTTATTGTTCATCATGGCAGGTGATAATGCAAAGTTGCTGTCATTGTTGTTGTTGATAATTCAATGCTATTAAATTAGTGCTTCAATAAAAATAGAACCATGACAAAATCAGCACTTGCATATTTGTTGTATATTGTATCCATAGTACCATACAAGTGGGTCAACAACACAATTGCTGCTTTTAGTCTGATATCAAACAAGCTTTGATTGATTTTTTCTTCAATTCTTGGGGAAGTAGGAAAGAATATAGATGTATACAGCTAGCTTGCAGATGGTATCCTCATTAGTGGTTAACAGTAGTGATTATGGCCATAACTTCCTTTATTGTTTGGTGTGCCAATTCATAATAATAATATTAGTTAGCTGGCATCCTCTCTAGCAGTAAACAGTAGTGATTATTGCTGTATCTACTTTGGTAGTACTTATGTGTTGTGCGCCGATTTCTAAGATTATTATTAAAAGAAGATGCATATGTTGCATTGTGAATTGCTTGCTGAGTATTCATTTTAATTCACAGAGAGAAGAAAGCTGAATATAATCTTCTTTACTTCAGATGAAACATGTTAATGTTTTGCGCAGACACTACTTTTGCTTGTTGGAAAAAGTATCAACACTTATCTGTTGTTAGAATAATGTTTTCCATACTCACATCAAGTATGTTGCTGTTATGACTGTGAAAACTAACATAGTAATTATTTCTGTTGATTAGTACTTGATAAAGGACACTAATACAAGAAAGGTGGTGTTTTTGTCTGAACATAGAAAGATTACAATGATATCAAACATTTTTATGATATTCAGGTAAAAAAGAATAGCAGAGGCAGCTTACAAATCCTTAGATATTTTGGAAATGAGCGATTCCACTGGTATCAAAAATGATGCCATCAGTAAATTCCAATTGTGCAAGAGTATTGAAGAGTGACTATGTTTTTATTAATTTAAATACTTTAAAACAACTCTTGGTGTTGAATTATGTGCATCACAACAAAAGTTGTGACTGTATTTGAGGAAGTATGTCTTACAAATACATAGTCATATTCATTTTGGTTTTGTTGACAAAGTGGGTCCCATAAAATGTGCATTGGACCCCTCTGTCTATCTTTCCTTATTTATAAACTTTTGGTAATCATTTTTACTCAAATTTGAGTTAAGATTTATTACTTCCATGCACTGTTCATTTATTTAATCATTAACTGTTTTCAAAAGCAACCAATATATATATAATCAGGTCATGATGTAAGTTTGCTCAATATTTCTCACAATATCATGGAAATAAAGCTCCATATAAAAAATTCCATGAAAAAATAGATGGTAAGACTTACAGCTGATCTTTTTAAAATCATTTGATAATGAGTAATTCAGTGTAGTTTTATTCAATTTGGGGGCATCAAAGTGGTGAAATAAGTATATTAAAACTAAAATAAATAGTAGTAGATATTGATCTTTTGTTATGTGATAAATTTTTTGTTTTTAATTTTGTTTGTAGGACAAAGTACTGGTTCTTTTTGTACTCAAAGAACTACCAAAAGCAAAAAAAAACTTAATTTTGTTATGAATTTTCTTTCCTAGAACCATCTATATTACCTCTTTCTTGAGTGTATATCATTTGGGTTTAGTCTTGACTAGAATTATTGCTGAGCATTCCAAGTGATGCTGTTGATGTAACTATCAAATGACCATCAAGCACCATCAGATATACTTGAAACATTTGATTAAATGAAAAAAGATGCAGTGCATGACAAAACGTTCAAAAAGAAGAATCATTTGAAATCAATACATGCCATTGTTGGAAAAGAAAAGCAAAACAGCTTGCCCAATCTAGGGTGTTACTCATTATTTGGAAATTGAAAATCTTTGCAGCAATATGCTTCTGTTGTAGTGTGAAAACTTTGGGGGGAAATCCTCCCCATTGAAATCACTACACACAAAATCAAACAACATCTGAGGATGAATATATTAAGTAGGGCACACCTGTTGATCAATAGTGTATAATGTTATTGGGAAAAATGCTTCAGAATTCCTACACCTAACCCTAACTATGATTTGCAACCCATCTCAATTGAGCATTTGATTATTTGTCCCCAGTGGTGCCCCTGAAATGACAGTACAGCTAGATTTCTGGAGTTGATTGATACCTTTTCCATAATTGGAGTTGCACGTGGCTATCACTCACCCATCACTTTGAAAAAGATGCCACAAACACTGTGATTCAGGACAATATTTACCTACTCTAAAAATTGGAAAGGTTAATATTGCTTTCAAAAGTGCAGCTCATGGAATTCCTCCTCTTGGGAACTAGTCAAGAATCAGAACAGGCTGGCTGGGACAAGTTATTCCTTTGCTTATTCGATCTGATAATATTGAATTGGGATGATTTTAGTTTCAACCTTATGTTGTTCTTCAATGCCTTTTTCCTTTTTTCAAAGGGTTTTCATTGAGATATGTAGAAGCAGAAGCTAACATTGTTTACTATGTAGCAAAATTTGTCAGAGAGTCTGTTGGTTCATTTATACACTGGCTAATTTGTTGGCACATTTGTGGTTGCAAAAGACGGTATTTTGATCACATCACTGTCTTTGGGGGGCATAGACCGCACATCAGTGCTAAATTCAAATAATGTAGGCTCTACTGTAGGCTGGAGAAAAAAGGATGGTCTAAAGGAGATTCTGAAGCCAGTGATGCTTGTGCATTACTGACTCAAAATTTTTGGATCGATTGTTCTAGAGACCCCATCATAGGGTTTAATGTTGGCTTGTTTGTAAAATGCATTCCACTGTTTTTGAGATCTGTCCATGCCAATATTTATGCATTAACTTTTTTCAGCATGATCCCGGGCCACAACATAAAACGAAAACTGGTGTGAGTATCACGAGAAGTCATTGCTTTGTTTGTATTAATCTTATTGTGTGCCATTTTTTTTGTTTACAAACATAATTACTTTAGCATTATTATTATTTTTTTCAGCAATAACTAGGGTGTAAAATTCGATGAGTAACATTGTATCCTTTGCTATTTTAACTTTCTGCTTTCGTGTGTGAGCTCATTGCAAAATAAAATCGAGATAGAAAGACTTCCTGAAGTTTTGTCAACTACCACCAGACGAACAATGATAGCTGCGGAACCAGATGAAACAAACATGTCTTCATTGTGTTCATCGATAGATGCTGCAATGCTTTTGTATTTTTCACTGTCGTTGATTTCAGTTTCAGTTGCATCGATTCTCCAGTCACAAGAGACAAAAAGGCAGGTATGGTATCCAAGCGTTTCCAACCGCGTATGCGATTTTGGCGATAACAGAAAAAACTTACTTTAGACACAACAAAATTCTTTCGCTCTATTTTGAATTGTCCGTGCCCCTTTGGCACAAGTTGCTTTTGACAAAAGAAAGAGAAAGAGCACTGCAAGGAAAAACAAAACAAATAGAAGCTAATTTACATTTAATTCTCTCGTGACCTGATGAAGAAAATGGCTGTGTCGCGTTGCATCCTACACAGATACTCTTCCCAGTGACAACCGCATCATTCACCTTCACTTCTCTGTATCCTCGTCGTCGACTTTTCTCCGTTTGCAGCTCTCGCCGACACACTTCTCCTCCCAAGCCACTGGAACCAGCGGCAAAGTCCGTCCATTCATCCTTCCCATATTCACCCATTTTGGTGTCATAAAATACAACGCCATTATATCTCTAGGCAAAACACAACATCCACCACCGTCACCCATCATTCCATCCATACTCAAGATATTTCCCATGTACTTGAGTAGCCCCGGATAATCCTCTCTAATGGATTTTCGTCCCAGGCCAAATCGCCATTGGTATGCTAAATCCAACCGCACAAGAGAAATGAATAATACAAGATCGGCAAACCGCAAAGATGATCCCATGAGATATCCTCCATTTTCAACGATTCTACTTTGCATTTCGTCCAAAGTATCATAATATTCGTTCACCAATCGATCATGCTCTTTCCCATCCACCACCCCATTAATTCTGTACACTGCCGTGGTCACCTTGGTATGAATGTCCTTCACCAACTTCTCATGCTCGTCATGTAGCTCAGATTCCTCAATTTGAGATGGATACAATTGAGTGTCGAGGTTTCGCGTCCCCATGGTGGGTACTAGTTGGGTAGCAATCATTTTGGAAAGGCCCAGAGAAGAATTGGAGACGGCCGTGTGTGTTTTTGTGTCCCACAGGAGAGGGACGGATTTGGCTCCTTTGAAACCCTACGTTCGTGGCAGTTCATTATGAGACGACGAAAGTATGATTTCATGAAGATCAAATAACGGAGATTGGCATAATTAATCTTTCAAACAACACATGAAAATTTCGTGCACTCACCGGTTTGGCAATCTCATACAATTGCGAAATATGATGAATCTCCTCCCCGTTCCCATCTTTGCCACACGGAGGAAAACACCCCTCACCCGGTCCCAAACACCCCTCCGGAGTAGGCACGAGTGTATCACACTTGGCATCGGGAAAACATTCCACCAAGGCTTTTTCACCCTCCGATTTCGGCGTGAAGAACCATCCGTCGTCGTGTGCGGCGGGAAAGAGTTTGATGACTCGCACTCCGTCGGTGTTGGAGTTGGTGGGTATGCCGTGGTAGGAGAGGACGGACCATGGTCTGGCGGCGAAGGGACATCCGGCTATGACATACTGATGAGCAATGAATGTATTTTTTCGGTGTGATAAAACATGAATTGATTGTTGGTTTCCATATGAATAAATAGCCGAGGTTGAAAAGTTAAATGAGACGAGAAACAGCCAAGCAATCCATAGTTTGGCTAAAAAAACTCAGAGTTTATGACATAAATGCCAACGAATATCATTCTCCCTGAGAGTAAGCCCCACAAACGAGACTAGCAAAACCGATAAACAAGTCCAAAAAAAAGAAAGGCAGGCTCGCCAACAAACAAGCCTACGTAGACGCCGGTATTGCTTCAAACAAACAGGCCTCGCAAACGTGAACACAGATGCCGTCAATTTGCCCACCCAGAAGCCTACAATACTCGAGCCGACTGCGTCACTTCATTGAAACCAATAATGAAACCTACAAATTTGACACGGTCTTCGCCTTCCCCGGAGTCATTAATAAAAATCGAACAACATAGCGAACAGAGTTTCCTCCTACCAACCTAGAGAAGTAGAAAAAAACGATGCAATCTCGAAAATGAAGGGAGAACAAACAAACTGATTTAGTTTGACCCCACACAACGTTTAACGCAAGTAGCCAAAAAAAACAACGCCTCTCACTCCCTGTAACATCGAATGATCCACTGTACGACATAATCCAATCTGAAAGAGAATCACTCCCAAAAACAACAGCACAGCTGCACGTATGCCCGACAAACTGAAAACTCGCATCAAGCAACAACAGAAAAACATCCGCCGATATGACTACTAACTCACCATGACATATCGTCCCATCTCCGCAGGAAAAATTGCCTTCCCCCCATCTAAATTACAGACACTCCCCAAAAACTCCGTTTCACTGGTGGGACCCCTCCCTCCATCGGCGCAGCACAGACAATCCATTTTTTAAAATAGTATCGAGCTTTGTTTCAATTTCTAAACTCAAAATGATGGGTTTCTGTTGAAAAATATTTGTTGGATTTGTCTCTTGATTTTTGTTTAAGTTTGACGGTTTGAAGAATTTTCTGGTTTATTGAATTGTTGTGATTTCCATTTTTCAATAGTCTGCTCCTATTTCTTTGGAAGATATTGTCATTGTAAAACAGGGTTTCAATCAGGATAAAAAAATGTAAAACAGGTAAGTAGTTAGTAAATATGATTGAGATTGTCATGCGAATGGGCGGAGACACTACATAAGAATAAAAATCAGTTCCTCTTCTACCATCCCGCCCTGTTTCCATTTCCATTCTAGCTGCCACTTCTAATTTCCAACATCAGAATGCCAAGTCCAAAAATAATGATGAGCGTGGATCCATCGGTTGAATCAGCAAAGTTGAAAGTTCTGCAAACTGCTGACCATCTCGTGAATAACAACATTGGCTACAGGCAAGAATCCCAATACAGTCCTGGCCATTGACAGAGAAGCGCACAAGTACCCCATGGGTGCGAGATTACAGACTGACACCGCCAACCGCCAACCGCCGACTGCCCGTCATTACTCTACTTTTACAGGCAGGAGTGAGCTCGCACCCGGGGGTATGAGAGATGAGAGAAGCGTCGAAATTAGACTCGCAGCCAATTCATATCCCCCTGTGTTGTTAAATTTACAATAGCACTCACCAGCCCAACTACAATACCCGCCATTGGCCATGAATTGGACAATGTTCAAAACGGTTCAAAACGTTCAAAAAGCTCTGTTCTGTTTTTGCCATAATCAAGCCAGATCAAGCCACGACTTTTTCGGGAGCTTTGAGCTTTGAGCTTTGCTGCCCACTAAATTCAATTTTTGGCAAAATTTCTCTTGGTACAAACTGTACATACATACAGATAAGTACATATGGTACCTACATGTATATACATATGTACACATTTTCAACCCAAGGTCACGAATCACGAATCACGAATGCAATCAAAATTTTCTCTGCCACGCGCCACGCGCCACGCGCCCATAAAAAAGAGCTGCTGCAAGCTGCAAAGAAAAAAAATACCAGCAGTTGTTCAAAAAGTAGACGCAGGTTTTGTCAACCCTATTGGTAGACG
>JALLOT010001136.1:0-13121 GCA_036939595.1 Thalassiosira livingstoniorum | reverse complement strand
ATGCAATTTTGTATCATTAGATTTAAGGCATCCATTTCTGCCATGTCATCTGCCATGGTGGAGAGGTCCATCAGCCAGAGGCCAATACCATGGTCCAAGATGTATCAGGCATCACAGATGGGAGAGTGAGTAGGATTTGGCACTAAAAATAACTATTCTAATGTGAGACACAAAAAAGACGAAAAAGAATTATATAAGACAAAAAGAATTTTAATGTACCATACTTACTGCCTGTTTACTCTTTGACTTACTTTTTAAAGAACAGATAATAATAAAAATTTCCTCTGTTCTTCATAAAATGAAGTATTTGAAGTTGGGATATGGTTCTCATAAAAATAATTCATTTTTAGTACTAAGTCCAAAGTATCATTGCAGTAATGTGCATCTAGTTGAGATGGCTGATGCCTTACCCATGATGGTGCCTCTACACTAACTTCTCCACTATTGGTGGAAGCCACAACATAAATGACAGACTTGATATCCAATACTAAGTAATCACTGCACATTGCTTTTGAAATTGAAAACCCTCTAAGTATGGGATCTGTATAATCAATTGCAACAATTGGCCCAACATTGGCCAAACACAACACCATTTTCAACCACCATCTGCTGACTGCTGATGTCATTTGTGGCCAACCAAACCACATACATGGTGTGTCTGATATGACCAAAGCTCCTTGTCTTATTCATTGGTAGTAGAGACAGCTGAACAGAAAGGTTTTATCTGTTTCTTGGTGTTGACAGCTTTTTTAATCGCCATTTACAACACAATGCCATGGACACACCATAGTATGTCACACTCACTTAAATTGAATTGAAAAGAAAAATCAGGTTGAAATAGTTAGAGTTTTCTGCAACAAAAACTGACTTCAATCCCTCCATAATTTTTAAATCAAATACGTCTAATTTTATGAAAAACAGATCGAGTGTACTGAATTATGGTACTTATTACAACACGATGCTTCAAATTCTTTTACGTTCATTTTTCAAATTTTTAGGCACATGCATTTTAAATAAAGAATATGGATACCTTTGATGGGTAGTACTTCTATTGTCTCTCTTTGTTCTACAAAACAATCGTCTTTTGACCCTATTTTCTGCACCGCAAAAAATTGTCCTTTTTTGTACCAAGTTCCCTATTCCCGATTCTCTATGGATGATCACAGATGTATCTTCACAATGGCGCCTGCCAACAGACCTCTTCACCATGGTGGAGGCCATGGCAGAAACTAAAGAATTAATATCAATGTATGCAAAATTGCATTAGGTAGCCTTTAACTTAACTATGTCTCAGAGGCCATGATGCCTTGAATAGCGCCGATAGACCTACTACAAGCCTAGAATGGGCTACTTATACTATGGCTTCTGCAGGTTCCACCCCCCAACCATGGTGTCTATTTCAAAGTTGTTGCTATCCTGTTTTGACAGGACCAAGCACATAAGTGTTTGACCATGGCCGGATGTAACTGTCTGTTGCATTGTTGTCAAAGGTGGTGGCAGCGACAACATCTCTACAGTGAATGCAGAACATTTTTGCCATTTGGGTGGAAATGGGATTTTCTGCCAACATTTTGGTGGGGAAGACTTGCTCGTAGACCCATGGTGTCAAATGTCATAAATCATTGAAAAGCTAATGAAGAGAAGAATCCAAAATTGACAATGAGAAGCTTATTGACTCAAAAAAGACAAGTTATATGTTACAAAAGGAGTAACTTATTACTCCTCTTATTTACGAGGTACCTAAGTACCTATGTACTTACATACAACATCATACATTATAAAAATAATATTACGAATATTGAGTACCTTATCTCTCTAGAGGAAATTATTATGCTATGTTGTCCTTTTATTCTTCCCTCCCTAGTAGCACGCTAGTAGATACCTACCTGAGGCCTGCTGCTGCCTGTTCCCATCCAGGAACATCCCAAAGTCACGTTTTGGCGTTTTTTTTCAACGAAAAATGTGTCCTTTGGACTTGAGCGTGAAGTCAGAAAAAAAAATCCAAGAACTTTCACAAAAATTTACAAAATTCTGATTTATAATTTTTCCCTGAACATCCCAGATCCAGACTACAAATGTTTTTTTAATGTGACTAAAAATAAAACTTTTTGTATGGTGATAAAAAGTGAATGAAAAACTTCTTCATGTTGTTTGAAAGTACATGTGTGTCAGGTGACACTGTGTGATGGCAACTTAGGTAACTTTAGGGCCCATTAGGCCTAACTAGACCCTTTTAGGACACTTTAGGNCAATGTTGCCAAACATGGCCTAAAGTGTCCTAAAAGGGTCTAGTTAGGCCATGTTTGGCAACATTGGGTGACCTGGGTAATGTTAGACAAAATAAGAGACATAGGTGACTTAGGCAATATTTGGCAAAATTGGGGGGTGACTGCAGACAACTGAAGACAACATAGGCTAAATGTTCTAGCTCGTGTATTTAGGTAGGTGGCAGCTATCTACTTACTTACTTAAGTACAGAGTTATTGTATGAGATCCTAACAGTATTGTACCTTGTAGAGTGCATAGAAGTAGCTAAACAGAGTTCTGGAAACATGCTTGACCAATGATTTTTTGTGTCTCATACATTGTCAATGTCAATGAAGAGGGAAAGATTCTTTCAGAATGAATTGACTCTTTTGTTGCCATCTTTTGACACAAGATTTATTTGTTGCGTTTCTTTTGCATCCAATTCAGGGAATAATAAGGGACAAGTGAAGGTGTGTTGCAAGATATTGCTTGATACAATTGATGCCTTGGATGCCAGAGTAATTGGGTCCAGAGTTGAACTGTGCAAGGTAGGATGTGGCAAAGCAGATTTTAGGGCAAGAGAATTGTGGGAAATGTCCAACTTCTCCAATTTGAGCATTTTACATGCTGTCATACTTGGTTTTGAGTTGGAGAAGATCTGTGCCATTGGCTGGGGTTTTGATGGAAAGGAGCTGTTTGGATTCATTGTCTGTCTGATATGGTGTGTCTGCTGTTTTAATTTTTCTTCTCCCTTGAATCACTTGCAGGCAATTGTTTTACAAATGTGCTGGGTATGGTGGAAAAAGATTCTGATCTGGGTTTGAAAAATGAAACCTGCAAAATATTGTTGAATTCATTGGTGAATTGCATCAAAAATATCCATTTGGGATGTTGAGAATAGAAAATCATTGGTGGTAGTTACATTAATTAGCATGTAGATGGTGGCTTTGTGAATAATAAGATCTGATTTACAGTGTCAGGGAACAAATCAAAAAGTTTCTGGAAGATTTTGTAGTAAATTAATTATCATGACTTGCCAATATCTTGATGACCTTGAAGACTATTAAGAGTTTGAGGCACATGTCCTTGTTCATCCTCCACAATAGGTACAAAAGTATAATCTTCCTCAAACAACTCCATGTAATATGGTGGGAGTGTAATGAATATATGATCCTTGGGGTCAATCATTGTATTTTGGAATAATTTTGTAAGGTCCAAAATAATCAAAATTTGTTTTGTGGCAGTGCTCCAGGTGAGGCTCATTCATAGCACCAGGACAGATATGGTGGGTCAGTAAGAGAAATAATAGTCCTTGCTTTTTTTCATTGGTGTCTAGTTTAAGCAATGATGTGCTTCTAACTTCTATGAATTCTCTTCTTTGTCTTAACTTTAGGTTCAATGATGGACCAAAAAACTTTAGCATCAGTGTGCAGTATTTTTGAATACTAATGCTTCATGCCAGCCTTCCAGTGATTCTTGTATGAATCTTTTAAACAGTCTCCAGTAGATTTTGGATCAGGTGAGCTCTGAGGTAAACTGATGATGTAATTGAGGCTTGTAGTAATTGATTGTATGTGGGGCATTTGGTCAAAGAATGCTCTTCAGCCATCCAATTCTGTTGTTAATGGATTTTCTTTCCTTGTAAACTTTATTTTAATATTTCTGTTGCTTGATTTCTGAATAGACTTGAGGAGAGTAACAACATATCTTACCATGATAAGTTCCTAGAAGCCAGTGTCATTGAGTTGATATCAACAATCCAATAGTTATGATGATGATCTGCTGGAATCTTGTTGCAGAGGACTGATGTTGAGAGGATTACCTTCAGCTCTGGGATTCCAAAATTTTCATCATCAATGAATGTAAGACCTATTGTGGTATGGAATGGAGGTAGGTTGATGAAAATAGTTGTACATTCAACCTCTTTGATTGTGTCCTTCATTGTTTCTATTTTGAATCTCACTACTTTGATTTTTGTTTAATCAAAGTGACCATCATCCACTACACTTCCTTGGGGGTAGTTGCAAAGTAGGTTGGAGTTGGGTGTGATGGTTTTCAATGAGAGTACTCAAGAATTTTATACATCAATGTAGCTATGATGTGCCCATTTAAATGTTATTGATTGTGGATCTCAAACCAATATAACACCTAAATGACTGCCAAACCTAATAAGTAGCCGTCAAAGTTTTGTGGCAGTTGATTTAAATGGATAGTAGGAGACACGTGAGCCGATGGATCTTTGTCTGTGTGTGCTTGCAATTGTTTCTTGAATTTGATCTTTCTCACAACATAGACTTTGGGTCCAAAAATTTGCAGGTGTGATAGATCAATTTGGGAATAGGATAGGTCCCAGTCCATGATGATAATCTTTCATGTGAGATCATGGTATGAGTGACAGATGATGATGACATTCCACATGAAAGCATAATACCATATTTGGTCAGGAAGACCAGATCCAATTAAGGCACTGCAGATCACCCTTGTTTGAGTTTTATTTGGAGTTTCTACCTTTTGTTGATTTTAGAATTGTAGCCTGCTGTTGATTGTAAACATATGAATAATTATTTGAGACACATGACACAGAATTCAGTGGTTTTGGCTAGTTCTTTATCAAGGCAACAGTCAGAAATCTTGAACCATTAGGATCAAAGTCATTTGACAAAATGATGAACTATGGCAAGGGGGAATGTTGACACTTGCTTAGGAATCCCAATTGCATCCTGGTTTTGATGTTGATATTATTTTCTAATCTAAATAGAGCAGTACACCCTTTTCCAGTGCTTTTGCATTGACTGGTGGTCCTTTTGGTATCTTTGTGGCCTTGGCTATAGTGCAGATTGGACAAGAGTAACATAAGTTGCCAGTATTATTGATATGCCTTTAACCATCCCATGTTGATCATTTTGTTATTAAGTATGGTCCATAATGAGTTGGTTAAACTTTAGGTGAAGGTATGTTGCCAGATGCTGTTTGCCTTACTTTTTGACATTAATTGTTGCATTGATTGGGTAAAAAATCATTTGTTGAGATGTAGTTTCCAAAATTTCATGGAAATTATGAATTTTGATGATGATGTGTTCAAGGCTGTTTATTGTCTTTATTTTGAATTAATGTTGCTTGCCTGTCCTTTCTAAGCAGACATGTTTGATTATTTCACAGTTTTCTTTGGCATAGTTGTAGTATTTCTTGAGTGCACCCAGTGGAGATGTACAGTATTTGTCTGCTGGTGCATAGTATTCTTGGGTTGATTCTATTTTTCCTTTTCATACATCAATTTTGGTGATTTCAATATCTTCAAATTGTGCCATATTTGATATTGCTGACTCACACTTAAATTTCTTTCTAAACAACCTCACAATGTAAGCTTCCTTCTTTGCAGTAAAGCAGTAAGAGCTCCCATCCACTCACAATATGATATTATATAACAAGTGTAGTTGGAAATGGAAGGAGCTTAGCAGTTTAAAGATGATGTATAGGCATTATAATCAGATTAGCACAGTGACTCATACATTTCAGCACCAATTGGGATAGGATTAACACCATGCTTATAATCAAACTCAACAATCAATAAGTGGGTTGACTTTACAACAGGAGTGGCAACTTCATTTCCATCCTCTATTGTGGTTTGCATCTCATTCTCAAAGAATGAGATTGAATCATTCTCCTCTTGGAACATTTGGTAAGTTGGATCCCCTGCTGATATATGAGTAATTGTTGGGGTTATTTTGGTGTACTTTCTTGAACTATCTTAATTTTTGGTGTGAATGATGCTCAAGGTGGACACAGAGATGCCTTGGATGAATTATCTTGGGACTTCAAGGAGGATTAATTCTTGAGCTTTCATTGGGAAGATCTATGGAGATACTTTAGTTGAATGAGTTTAAATGACATGATATTGTGTTCCTCACTGTAAATCTTGAAAAATATTTGCATTTCATTGACTTGTAGTTGCTCTTCAGGATCTTCTAAGAGAAGCAGTTCATCTTAATCATCTTGATGAAAGTCTTGCTGCTTGAATTGATCATTTTGGTCTTCTTGTTCATATTCTTATTCTCCAATCATTAGTCATTCCATCCCATCAAGTATCTCATTGCTTTGGTCAATCATTGCAACTTGAGGCTTGTAGTCATTGCCTGATTACCTTTGCTTTTGTTGATAACAATTCCTAATTTTAGTTATTATTTGCTGCTTTGATTTCCTTTGAGTTCAAGGAATCTCAGGTCATTGAATTTTTATGATGGTGTCAGTATGGATTGAATTGCCAAATGAGTGATTGAGCATTTTTTGTTGAGTTGTCATCAGTAAATTCTGTGTTGATTCCATAAATCTTTTTGATTCTATTGAATTGAGTATTTTTTCTGAGATTAGGTTGCCAATGACTGGGATATTGGTCAACTACAGAGTCTTTTATTGTTTATTGTAACTTGCTTTCTCTTGCTAGAAACTGAATGATTGTTTCATTTAGTTTAACACCAAACTTGGTTCCTAGCTGTTCAATATTGAGAGAAGTTGCACCTATCTTTGGAATTGTTTGTATTAGAAGTATCTATAGCTATAGCATATCCCATCCATTCTTATCGCTTGAAGTTGCTATGTTGACTGCAGCTTGTGGTGACTTGTTGGCACTGATTACTTTCCTGTCTTTCAACACTTCATATTGTTTTCCCAATTATTATTAGATGACACTACTTCATTGTAATATGAGTTGCTTTGAGGTAGGAGTATCATTTCCAAAATTGTTTTAGCTGGAGTTAAATCCTCTAATAGTGGCAGAATTTTCTCTGCATTCATGAGTGATGATTTAAGTTTTAATTCAATTTGATTGTAAAATGCTATAACTTCTCTCACTCCATCACTCTCTAGTGTCAACTTCTCCATCAATTTCTGAAACAAAAACAGCATGAATAGTGGTTGTTTCATCAGTGAAAAGAGGTGAGAGTACAGGTGAGATAGATTGTTGTTCTGTGATATGATCCTATTTTTGCATGTTTTATTGATCATTGTGGATGCAACTGCTGGCTCTCCTTTCTTGTTGTTTGCATTGGATTCTTGTTCCTTTTAACTTATTGGTATAACTTGAAGTGTTAGGCTGTATATGCATGGTCATTCTTGGTATATGGATATTCAACAACTTGATATGATTATGTTGATTCACAAATAGGACTGAGGAATTTGACTTGAGCTAGTAATTTCTCTCACATCATGTACTTGACTCTTGCACCTGGAGTGATGATATTAATTGAGTTTTGATACAATTTGTCATCTTGCTTCAATTATTGCTGAGGTAGAAGTGGCTGCTTGAGGAATTCAAATGTTGAAGTATATTTTTGCTTGAATTGTTTGCCTGATAGGGACTTGATTGGATGATTGGCATTGAATTGTCTCTTATGTTCTGGCTTAAGTTTCAAGTTGCTCTGGGTCAATTCTTGAATTGTGGGCTTTGCCTCTAACTTCTTTGTGATTGTACCTTTAATTTGATTTAAAATTGATTACTTGAGTTTAATCATTGACTGCTGAATAAGAATTTGATTGATTCTACATTGTTTGAATCAAGGATTTCAAAGTGATTGGTGAATTGAGATGTCATTGCTTAAAGACTTTGAACTGTTGATGATTTGATCTCCTGTTGACTTGCTTGCAGTTGTGATAGTTCTTCAAAAATGTATTCATTGACTTCTACTTGGCCTTTGATTGATTGAAGGATCTATTTCTTTATTGCTTCAACTTTCTCTCTATCTGTTTCTTGGTGCTGAAAATTAGATGTTGAATCATTTTGAAGCTTAAAAAATGACTTGTTCATTTTGTTGAGATTGAAGTCTGTTGTACTTATGTGATGTTTTACTGCATCACTATTCTGCTGAAAGAGATGGCTGATGATTTGTGTAGTGGTTACAATCCTTGTGTCTTGTGTGACTGTATCTGCATTGGGATGTTCCACTGTCTGTTGAAATGTTGCAAATGCCATAGAAAATTCTTCTGCTGATTGATTTGGATTGGAAAATTGGAATGATGGCATTTTTTATTCATTGTCTGCTTGCTGGTTGTTATTAAAATGTTGTTGTTGGAGTCTTTCTGTGTTATTTGTATTGACAAGCTTTTACTTGATAACATCATATTTTACTAATAATTTTTGCCATCCTTGTAGTTCATTCTCTACTATCTTTCTTGCAGATGAATTGCTTAAACAAGATTGGCTTTAAATCAATATGGCTATGTCAGTGGCAACCATTTGATCATCAATCATTGATTCTGAATAGAATAAAAACTCATCTTGCTCTTCTGCTTCTTCTTCCTTATTTGATATCTGAGTAAGTAATGCACCATTTTCTTTTTAAAAAATAAATGTGAAAACTTGAGCATTGTCATTGATTGGATCCTTAATTTTCACTTGCTGCTTGTCTGAGTGGAGAGTGCATGCTGCACATGGAGTGATCTTTTCAGTTTCTTCCACTGCAGCAGCAATGATGGCATTGGACTTGGAAAATGCTTTAGCAATAGATAGTTTGTGAAACAATGTACATTTTTCATTTTGTATCTTTTTCTGCTTAATTTTTTCATTCTTTGCCTGTAAACCCTCAACCTGGATGATACATGGGACATTATAATTATTCTTGGGGCAAGCTTCAATGTTTCTAGGGAGTTTAAAGTTGTGGTTGAATGTCGAGAACATCCCAGAATCACATAAAAACGAGACAAAAAAGTATTGTGTCCAAAAACCAATGTTATTTTGTATGTCACACAAAAAACATGAAATAATAACAGCAATTATTCTATGAAAAATAGAAACCTTTTGGGGTTTATTATTTTTGAAAAAAGTTAGTAAAAAAATGATTAAGATAATTCTGTGAAATTTGGCACAAAAATATTAAGAAATTTCACAAATTTTCATATAATTCCACAAATTTTGTTGAATTTTGTGAAATTTCATACAAAATTCATACAAAATTTCACAAAATTTCACACATTTTGACAAAATGTCACTTTTTTCTAATGTCCACATCTTTTTCAAATTCTGTGAGTAAATAAAGGAAATAACTAAAAAGAAAACATGTACTTTACATATTGTAGTAGAAAACTTGCTTAGTACCATGATTAATGGATATTACAATTTTTGACACACTAAACTTAAAAAAACAATTCAATTTTGAAGTTTACATGGTTCCAATTTTCTTCATTTCTGCTTATAAATTATGATATTTTTCTTGAAAGAAATTTAAACAATTAATTTTTGTTACCCCAAGATTCAAATTTATGTAATACATACAAATGTTAAAAGCAATGTACCATAGTATGTACATGGTAGTACATAGATTGGGTTAGGGAACTATTCATTCTGCACAATACACATTATTTTGTACAATAATACTCTGAGCAAGAATGAAAAATCTCCTACTTTAGCTCTGTATGTAAGTAAAAAGATACCTACCACCTACCTACTTACAACACATAAGAGGTAGATTATGTAGTTTTATTTTTAGTCCCATTAAAAAAACTTCTTTTTGCTTGGTTCTTGGGTGTTCCTGGGGAAAATTGTAAATTAAATTTTCATGGAATTCTGTGGAATTCTGTAAAATTTTGAAAAAATTAATGCATTTTTTTACAAAATTCTATAAAATTCTACAAAATTCTATAAAATTCTACAAAATTTGTAAAATTTTGTAGAATTTTGTATAAAATTTAACAAAAATTTCACAAAAGATTTTTTCTAAAACTCAGAAAAGTTTTTCATTAATTATTTGATACAATTCTTTATCATTGCTTAATAATGATTGAATTTTGCTTAAAATCATTATTTTTAAGTCAATCTCAAATCCATTGGTCACTTTTTAAATGTAAAAAAGAGTTATTAACACAACTCTGGGATGTTCCTGGACAACAAATTGTTTTGATGCTAGTCCTTTAATCAATGTAGTAGCTTTGGGAATGCCAATCAAATTGACTTGATACTGAGTTGGTGTAGATTAAACAACCAACTGCTTTGGAGACTTTGGCTTAGATCCAAAAACCAACTGATTGGAAGACTTCAGAAATTTTGCAGTGCCATGGTCACTGCTTGCACCCACTGCTTGGTTCTTTCCTGAGATTGGAATGCTAACAAATTCATTTGATTAGTCATTGGTAGCAGCAGGAGGAATTTGAATTCCCTGTAACTTTATAGACCATCTATGTGATCTAGGCTTTTAACTGTGATGACCGGCCTCAATTGGGCTGAGTACAGCATCATTTTATAATGTCATCCGCCACCGCAATGGTGCCATCATGGTGTCCAATACAACTAAGTTGTTGGCCATTTCTGACCAAAACAAGATTATGGTATGTCAGAAATGGTCAACTCTCTTATTGCTATGCATTGGAAGTGGTGGTTGCAGCTTTGACATTGTAAAATGGAAAAGTGTATGGGATTCATAGTGATGGCAGAATTTTTGTCCACCATTTAGATCATGATGCCATCAATAAAAAGGTCTTGAAGAGGAGAATTTGATTTAGATAATCAGATTGTTCTGAGATCAAAACTGACCTTAATATCACCTTTTGAGTAGAATTCACCTTTTAATGTGGGACAAAGGGAGTAAAAAATATTATGAGAGTTTTAGACTGACTACAAAGTGATCAGCAGATTTTGAAATGAGGAAAAACTGTATTTGTAGTATTCTCTGTAACTTTAGTTCAAAAAATGATAAGAGTACTATGTACTATGTTCATACTATTGTATGTTGCTTTCAACATTTGAGTGCATTGTACAAATCTTAAACATTTTGGGGTAACAAAAATAATTGATTATATTTCTTTCTACAAAAACATAGTTTATAACAAGGGAAATTAAAAAAAAGGAATTATGTAACATTCATATTTCTATTTTGTTTCCAAGGTAATTTAGTAAGTGTGTCAAAAATTGTTTTCTGGATTACTACCAAAACTATTTTTGTATCACTATGGTATGTTAGTATATGTTTTCTTTTTATTTTTTTATTTATTGACAAACAAAATTTGAAAAAACTGTGGGCAATCCAAAAAATGGCATTTTGTTAGATTTTGTAAAATTTTGTGAAATTTCATTAAACTTTGCACACAATTTCAAAAATTTCACAAACTTTGTGGAATTATTCAGGAATTTTGTGAAAATTGTAATTTTTTGTACAAAATTACACAAAATTTCTATAAATTCACTTAATCACTTTTTTTGAGAATTTTATTGCTCTCTCCTTAATGCTCTCCATATTGCTCTCCCCTGATACAAAATGTACATGTGTACTTACCTATGTCAGTAATGAATCTACAGACGTTTTTGTTACTATAAGTAAATAGGCTACAATACATATATTAATATGTTTTATCTCATAGAGAGAAATGATGACAATTATAATTGTCAAAATTTGACAGATTTTCAGCACCGGAGGCTCTTGAGAGTGTCAGGGATAGTGGTAAACACCCTGTCCTTGGTGTAGAACTGATCTTTTGGACCCAGGTTTGATTTTTGCTCCTGTTGCAATGTTGTACATGCGTGCAAGTATGCAATCACTTCATTTTAATTTTCTAGCTATAACCAAAAAGCTGATTTTGCAAACACTTAACCTACTTGAATTTTTGCTCAAGCAAAATACAAAATTTATACTCCCTTCAAATGAAAAAAGGTGAGGGTTAGGGTCAATTTTTTATGCATTGATTCAGAACAAAGTGAAGAATCTACCTGAAAAAACAACCCTAACCCTCACTTTTTTCATTTAAAGAGAGTATGAATTTTGTATATTGCTTGGCAAAAGCTTCAATTAGGGCAAGGTTCAAAAAATCATTTCGGTTTTCAGCAAGCTATAAACTTTTCTAGGTAGGGCAATACCGTGTTAGCTGGCCTAGGACCAGGTACTCAAACAAGTATCCAATAATGTGTCATTTGCTTAGTTTATTCTGAGACTATTCTGACAAAATTATGAACATAATAACTGCACATATATGTTCATTGGTGTCTAAATATCTCTTAATAAGTATTTTTTTGCTGGTAATAGACAATTTTTGACCTCTCTACACCCAATTCTTAGTGCCACTCAAAAATTGAAATTTTCCAAAAAATAAATTTTACTAGGTACTCATTTGAGTATGTAGTCATGCCTTCTACAGGTGTTGTTTGGACCCCAGTAACTTTTTATGACTAGGTACTCAAATGAGTACCTGAAATTAACTAGCATAATTCAAAATAACTAGTGATAACTATTTTGTGTTGGTGCCATTGTTTAAGGTTGAAAATGGCAATTGTACCCTTAACCACTGCACACCAACTCATCACTGGTGTGATTATGGTTCACTGAACCACTTAAAGATGTCTACTTTGAGTTTTATTGATCAGTTTGTTATTCTTTTTTTCACTCTGATCTCACTCACTTTCAACATTTTTATGGGGATTATGCAAGAAACATTTATAAAAATTGTTTAAAAATAATTTTTTTAATAATAATTTTACAGTTTCATTAGGCTTCGCATTGAAAAAATTTCCTGCATTCACCTGTCACCTTGATGACTTGTGACACAATGACCACTTTTTCAACACAATGGCAACAGCAATAATGGCTGTTCACGGATGGCAATTGTTATTGTCTGAGTTCATGGCCCAGTATTTCTTGGGCCATGAACTCATCACAAACAGACAATGCCATTGCATGCCACTGCCATTTGTGGTGCTGATGGCATTCACCCTACATTTGATTCCAAAGCTATCCATGGCCAATCTTTTGGTCTATGGGTCCATAAGCCTTGAATGTTGATGCCACTTACGTTGGTGTCTTTTTGTAGCAAAAACAACTGCAATTTCTACTGCGGCAAGCTGGTTCCCACAATGACAAATGCAGTGGACAAGAGGCTTAATGCTATGTAGTTTAAAAGTA
>JALLOT010001135.1:0-16094 GCA_036939595.1 Thalassiosira livingstoniorum | reverse complement strand
ACACAATCCTTCTCGCAAAAAGCAAACTACTAGATAAACAGCACGTGTAACAACAGTCGCACCATTTTTTAACTGTTGGACATACCAATTCCGAGTTACACGAAAAATCATTGCCAACTAACATTCGCCAATCAAACAGCCACGGAAAACTGTGGACCTACAGAAGTACCTATATTGGCCAGCATCATCTTTGACCAGAAAAAGCAATTGTCAGTCAATCATGGCAATCATCAATAGTCAAAGCAAGCACCACAAAAACCAACACAACCAACGCCACACGTCATCATCACCAACAACACCACCTCGACCAACATACCGCTGGCACCTACTCGCTCTTACGGCAGCAATCTTCAGCTTCATGGTATCACCACGAGAGAAACTATTACTTCGCCTAACCACCAACGAGTATCCACTGAAACGAGACTACGACACAAGGGAAATCCTACCAGCGAAGCACCAGCGACCAGACGCACAACTTGACGACGAAACCATCATGCCTTCAGGGATTCGCCAGAGGATCACAGGAAGCAACCGCTCGACGCAGAGCACCAACAACAACAAAAATAAACGGGAGGCAGAAGATACGGCAGACGACAGCAGCCACAAGTCGGGGAAATACGCAGAGAACATGGATGAAGAATGGGAAACTACGGGGGGCAACGAGGAGGATACGGAGATGAAGGATGGCAACAACGAGGGAGAAAATTCGAAGGGGGTAGGCTTTGCAGTGGGCACCAAGTCTGGAGGAACGGGAGACTCCTCCCCACTGGCAGACACCAATGCAGAGATTGCCAACATCAATAATCCAAGGGAGCCGGAGAAATCGGGGGGAACGAAAGGACGGACTGGCAGCGTTCTGAAAAAGGCTGGAAAAACTCTACAGAGTGCGAAGGATGCTAAACTTCTGCTATATGAAAGGGTCATCGTGGAAGCTCGAATTCTCCTCACGGGAAATGATAAACCAGAGGAGTTCATTGAAGCTCTGCGGATGCTGATGAAGAATTTTCATTACGTGGACACGGAAACTACGATCAGACCTATCTCACTTCTGAGCAAAGCAAAACCCATCACGAAGGAGAGGGAGATTCCAGAAAATATGACGCAGTTAGGGAACTATTTTTCGATTGAAGGGGGGGACAATGCATTCGAAAAGAAGAGAAATCGTAAAGCAAAGAATAAGGAGGGGCAGAAGGTGCCGGGGAAACCAGAATTCAATGACCCACAGGTCACATTCTACTTTCCTCTGTCATCGAATACAGAGTCCTCAGAACTGATTGGCAGATGTGCCTATGAATGGAGAAGGCATGGGGGGAAAGCTCTAAAAGTTAGGGACCTGCAGTGCTTTGCATCCGAAACACCCTACATGGTGTTGCACCTCTATCAGTACAACTACCAACCTACCTTGATCAAGGAGATTCGCATTATTCTGGAACATGCAGAGCGACTTCGCATTGAAAATGATAAATCGAAGAAAGAACAGTCACCCAGGTTCATTCCAGAAGTGAGCCTTAGGAAGAATGTTCCCAAGTTGCCAGGAGTTGATACTCATGTCTTCAGCAAATACAACGAGCAGCAGCAGGCGGCAAGGAAGGTATTTCATTTTGAGGTGGCAACGGAGAATAAAGAAGAAGGACTATCATTGTTCCAGGAGGCAAAGAAGTGGGGATTGTGGAAGCTGTATTGGGGAAAATGGGCACACGGAACAGAGCCACTAGAATGGGGGGCATCGGGGGTAGAAGTCAACGCATTGGCTGACATGTCTCAGCATCACACGGTCTACAATGTGAGCATGACCACAAAACAATTGGAAGGGATCACAAACATTGACAAACTGATTTCGCTGGAGGATGCAGAAGGAAAGGTCCTAAAGGAGATTACTCTGCGCACAATCCTCTACAATGTGATCAAGTTGGAAAATGGGACCACTCTTTTTGCTGAAGTACATCAAGGGGGTCCGGGAGCAAGAGTGGATGCAGTGTTCCACAACTCAGAGGAGGCGGATCATCTGGTGAACACAATCAACAAAAATTCGGCACTATTCGTGCGGGAGACTTTGAAGGAGCAGCAGATGGAAGATGAACTCATCGACAAGTTCATGGACAAATGTTTCTGTCCCTCTACAGTAGCACGCTCCTACCAATGCACATGGGAGACTAATCCAAGAAACATTATCACGCCAGAGGAGAAAGACCAAGAGCAAACCAGCAATGCTATGGAGCAGCAGGCCTGGTTTAAGAGCTGCTGTGATGATATTCTTGTGGGGAATGCCAGGAAGCAAAAGCAGAAAAACTACACGGCAGCTGCTGCCCTTTTCAATCTTGACTCGGCTCGCTCAGTCAATACCATCCATGAGAAGGGCACCAGCGTAACCAGCAACGGCAAATCTACAATTGATAGCAGCTTCACTGATGAAGATGATGTGGAGCTTCAAGACGATGAAGACATAGCCAACATGAACTTGGAAGAAACCCGTGCTTTACTCAAATTGGAGAGAGCAAGGAAGAGGGATGGTCGTTCTTCCAGGGGAAGGGGCTCGAAACCCCGAAGCAGCAAGCATAGCAAGTCGGATGACGATGGATCTTCTTATGATGACCAATCCTCTCCTGGGCACAGAAATCCCAGCGGAGTAGACAACTCTAGTGCTNGCCCCCCTGGTGGATTCAGGGGGGCACAGCGGAAAAGGAATGTGAACAGTGGACGGGGTACTGATCCTAGAAGGGCTAGGAATCAGAGAAGGGCTGCGGCCTTTCGGGTGCAATCTGAGACAAGAAGAAAAATAAAGCTGATCAACCCAGATGGCACCCAACATTGCATAACAAAATGGGGTCAAATGAAGCGTACATCGAAGGAGGAAGTGATGGAAGCTATTAGGAAACGGGGAAAAAGAACAACATACAAAGACTGGGTGGAGGAAAGGGATGAGAAACTTCTGGCGGAGGCGATCGATGAGACGGGGACAGTGGCGACTGCAGACGAGTCAGATTCAGATGACGAGGAGGTGCAAACACCAGAGGTTATTGGGCAATGGCTGACGGAGGAGGGAATTGATGATCAACTACTTAAGGTGCAAGGGGAATATCTTCAACAGAAACCAGATGGAGCGGTACGGGTTATTGCAGAAAATGTGAATGGATTGAACACTAGAATTAGAGGGAATGAAAAGCTAAACAACTTGAAGGAGGTGATTAACACGACGGGAGCAGATGTGGTGCTAATGAGTGAGGTCGGCATCAACTGGCAGCACACGCAAAATCGAAATGGTCTGGCCCAGATGCTGAATGGGGGTGAGGCTGCAGTGAAGGCAGTGGCTGCCAATAATGTTCATGAAAGCAGAGGTATTGGAAGGTGTCAACATGGAGGAGTGGGTATGGCTACATTCGGGCCAATTCTTGACCAATTGGATACAGCAAACTCTGGGAAGGATGTCTCAGGTTTGGGAAGATGGGTTTTTCAACGATTTGTGGGCAGTGATGGCTTTGTCACAAGAATCATCTGCGCCTACAGTCCTTGCAATAGCTCAGGTCCCCAAACGGTTTATCAACAGCAGAGGCGCTATCTGAACACACAAAAGAACAGTCTAAAATGTCCCATCAAACAACTTCAAAAGGAACTTCTGAAACAACTGCGGACGTGGAGGAAGGCTGGGGAACGGTTAATTCTTGCGATGGATTTGAATGACCACATCTACGACAGTGATTTTGGGAAGAAACTAACGGATATTAATGGACTTGGAATGAAGGAGGTAGTAACTGAGCACACAGGCAAGGAGATAGGTGCAACGTATTTCCGAGGCTCCAGACCGATTGATGGGCTGTGGTGCACCAAGGACTTGGATATTGAAAATGCATGCCTCATGCCAGTGGGCTTTGGAGTTGGGGACCATCGACTATTCATTGTGGACTTCAGAGCGGCTACTCTCCTGGGCACGTCACCTCCAAAAATTGTGCGTCCACCATCAAGGCGTCTCACTACCCTGCAACGTAAGACAGTGAAGAACTATCTAACCCACTTGGAGAAGCAGTTGGTAGACCATCGGTTGGAAGCACGTCTAAGGAAAGTCAACAAGTCCAAGCTTCCTAGAACTATTGTGGCTCGTTGCCTGGACAAGATTGATAAGGAGAGTGTACAGTACATGAGAGCAGCCGAAAAGAAGTGCAGAAAATTTAGGTCAGGCAACATTCCCTTCTCACCGGAGGCAGCACTCTGGATTCGAAGATGCCAAGTCTATCGCTCATTACTCCGATGGCATGCGGGGAAGATCCGCAACAGAGGCAACCTCAAAAGGGCAGCAAGACGAAGCAAAATACCAAATGCCCTCAAGCTGACGGTGAAGGAGTTGAAGGAGGGTCTGGCCAAGAGCAAAGACAAATGCCTGTACTACAAGAAGCACGGTCAGAAGCACCGGTGGGCCCACCTTCAGCAATGCCTAGAGTCTGCACAGGCAAGAGAAGACGAGGAAGGAGAGAAGGAGATCTTGGCTCTCATCAAGAGAGAGAAGGAAAGGAAATTTTGGAGGCGTCTCAACTACGTTCTAGGTAAATCCAAAGGAAGGAGTGTTTCGGTGGTTCAAGTGGAGAAAAATGGGGAGGTCGAAACTGTGGAACGGGAGAAAGATGTTCTGAATGCAATTTGGAATGAGGTGCATAGAAAACGGTTCCACTTAGCAGAAGAAGCACCAATTTGTAAAGGTGGATTGAGAGGGGACTTCGGCTACAACTCCACAACAGCCACAGCTAAGTCGGTGTTGGATGGTACATATCAGTTTCCTCCGGAGTTTGATCAAGCCACAAAAGAGCTAGCACAAGAATGCGCAGCGATCAGACTGGTGGTACCGTCAGAGTCGGCAGAAGCAACGATGACAACTGAGGAGTGGCAAAGGCGCTGGAAAAAGGTCAATGAAAACATATCCTCTTCAATCTCGGGACTACACTTTGGCCACCATAAGGCGGGAGGAAAATCCAAGATGATTTCTGCATTTCATGCGCTGAAGACTTCGCTAGCGTTCCGACGTGGTGTGGCACTGGACCGATGGAAAAGTGGTCTATCTGTGATGCTGGAGAAGATTTATGGGGTGAAATTGGTGTCTAAACTGAGGGCGATCTTACTCATGGAAGCGGACTTTAATACTGCCAACAAGATGATCTTTGGGAATCGGATGATGGACAATGCCAGAAAATATAAGCTTATGCCCGAAGAAATATTCAGTGAAAAAGGCAGAATGGCGGATGATGGGACTCTAGCCAAGATTTTGATTTATGATATTGCCAGGCAACTGCGAATTCCATGTGGAGTAGCTTCAATTGATGCTGCCAATTGCTACGACCGTGTAGCTCATGCAATTGCAGCACTGGTCTTCCAAGCATTTGGAGTGTCAGCTGAAGCATCCACCGCCATGCTCTCCGCCATCCAGGACATGAAATTCTTCCTTAGAACGGCATTTGGTGACTCAGCTGATTTCGCAGGTTCAAGCATTGAAATCAAGACACAAGGACTGTGTCAAGGCAACGGTGCAGCACCGGCCAGTTGGTGTGTTATCACAATCACCATTCTTCGTGCGCACAAGAAGAAGGGCCATGGGGCAACCTTTGTGGCGCCAATTTCAATGGTCAATCTGGACCTGGCAGCTGTGCTATTTGTGGATGACTGTGACCTCATCCATATCAATCTTGCCAGGGAAGAAACTGTGTCGGAGATGCATCAAGCTCTCCAAGCCAGTGTCACAAATTGGGGTCAACTTCTAATTGCAGCTGGAGGATCGTTCAAGCCAGAGAAATGCTTCTTCTACCTCATAGGATTTGACTGGAAGGAAGACGGGACGGTGAAATATCTCAACTTGCATGAAGATGAGACCTACACTCTAGAAGTCCCACTCCCGGATGGCTCTACTCGCCAGATCACCCACGAGTCAGTGCACACCTCCAAGGAAACACTCGGAGTGTTCACATGCCCCACTGGTGATGGGAAAGCAGCTCTGGATGCTATGAGGGAAAAAGCCCAGAAGTGGATAGATAAAGCCAGGAACGGGAAGATTCACCGGCGGCAACTGTGGGTGGGTCTTGATAGCATGTTCTGGCCCAAAGTGGGGTATGGAGCGGCCTGCATCATTGAACCACTGGCAAATCTTCAAGATGCTTTGAGCAAGCAGTATTATCAGATGCTGCCGCTGGGAGGAATCATTAGATCCACGGAGAGAGGAGTAAGGCAGATGAGTCGGGGGTTCTATGGAGCAGGCTTTCCTCATGTGGGGGTTGAGGTCACAGTACAAGCGGCCAACAAACTACTGACTCACTACGGTGCCTCTTCCAGTGTGGGGAAACTGCTTCAAACTTCAGTGGAAACATTCCTGATAGAAGTCGGCCTGTCCTTCCAACCACTGCAACTCCCATATGAACTCTACTCAGATCTGGCAGAAGTCTCATTTGTTAAGGCGATGTGGGAGAAAGCCTCTTACTTTGGAATGGAGGTCAAGCTCACCAACATCCCGCTTCAATTCACGAGGAAGCGGGATAAGTGGCTAATGGGATTGTTTATTGAGGCAGGATACCGCGGCCCGCAATTGGTTCAGCTGAATAGGGTCCGTTTGCACCAGGAAGCTCTCTTCCTATCTTGCATTCTGTGTCCCCGGGGGAAGTATATCAACAAGAGATTCCTGGAACCCAGACCACTGACGTCCCACTGGTCTCGTCTTCGATTTCCTAACGTGTCAATCACAGAACAGGACTTCCAACTGTGGTGTGAGGCGCTTGAGCATGTGGCTCCTAGAGGAAGAATTCCAGACAGCTTGAAGGACTACCTCCAGGAACCCTTGATAAAGTACGAGTGGTGGCTCCACGAGGAACGCAATCTGATCTTTAGGGAATGGGAGGGGGTTTCGTCTGTGTTTGGTGAAACTAGCCAATGTGGCCATTATACCGGACTAACCACCTCCGAGGCGGTCAGGGATGGGACAGAAATACCCTGTTCAATTCGCTGGATCAATGAGGAGGAGCAGCTTCTGTCACTTATTGGTAGAACAACCCCCTTCCAGGCCCCCCCAGCACCTCAAACACTCCAAGAGGTTCTCGAGGACTGGGGCAACGCATGGATTTGGAATGATTTGCAGATGACTGGTGATGGCTCATGGCTTGTGCAATCAATAGCAGATGGCACGCTGGTAGCAGTAGCAGACGGATCATACATCAAAGAAATTTATCCAGATGTATGCTCCACGGCACTAATCTTATACTGCTCAGCTGGAAAAGGAAAATTGATCTGTGCATTCGCCGACCAATTACCAGACGCAAATGCCTATCGCGGTGAATTGTTGGGTCTTATGGCGTTGCACCTCCTGCTCCTGGCAGTAAATAGACTGGAGCCCTGTCTGAAAGGTGAAGTGGAGATCTACTCAGACTGCCTTGGGGCACTCGGGCGGGTAGAGTACCTACCCCCTGGGCGGATCCCCTCCAGATGCAACCACTCGGACGTTCTTAAGACCATCATGCTCCAATGTGATTCTCTGACGATTAGAAGAAAATTCTTCCATGTGTCAGCACATCAGGATGACCTGCTATCTTGGGAAGACTTGGATCTCCCTGCCCAGCTCAACTGTGCGTGCGATCACGGTGCAAAGACTAAGATCTATGAATTCGGAACTACACGTCGCAGGCCACGGATGTTCCCGCTAGAGCCAATAGCAATCTTTGTCAACAATGTCAAGATCCACTCTGGCAACGGCAAAGAGCTTCGCTACGCCTGCCATCACAAAGTGGCGAGAGAATTCATGAACAAGTCTAAGCTACTCTACTACACGCAGTTTGAACAGGTAGCATGGCGTCACGTGTATGACACGCTACACTCAGTTCCAAGGCTCTTTCAAGTCTGGGCATGCAAGCAGGTAATGGGTGTGGCAGCAACCATGAAGTTTCTAAGTCATCAGGATGGAAGGGATCCTACCTGTCCTTGCTGTGAGGAGATCGAAACATCAGACCACATTCTGCATTGCCGTGAGGAAGGAAGGGTGGAGGCTTTTGAAGCAACAGTACAACTGGTGGAAGAATGGATGGAGGAGCACTACACCGACCCAACCCTCTCAGAATGTATTCTATCATATCTTAGGGGAAGGGGTGCTACCTCCATGGAGTCAATCTGTTGCAATTATGAGGCTAGGTACCACCGCCTGGGGCCCTCGATGGATGCAATTGGCTGGAATAAATTCGTTATGGGAATGATCTCCAAAGAATTAGTGAGACTGCAAGAAACCTATCTACAGCTGTGTGGGCCAACACGTACAGTTAAACGGTGGGCTGAAGGTTTTATTACTAAACTCTTGGAGATTGCACATGGCCAATGGATTTTCAGGAATTGTGTGGTTCACCACCATGTCTCAGGTCTTCTCATCACCAAGCAGAAAGAAGAATTGCAGCTTGAAATAGAGGAGCAACAGCAGATGGGGGCGGTTGGACTACTGAAGGAGGATCAATATCTGGCGGAGGTACGGTTGGAGGACTTAGGGAATTCTTCTGGCGAAAAACAAGAATACTGGCTGCTGGCCATTCGGGCAGCAAGGAAACGGTTTGATCTGGTGAAGAAGCGGCACCAAAGGAATCAGTCGGCTTCAAATGAGAGGAGGGACTCAACTGGGGAGATGGTCAGTCAAGGGGCACCAGCCACGACCACACGTCAACCCACTTTTGTCCCACCTTCTCATCCAGCTGGCTGGAAAGCCCTGGAAAAGGAAGCAGAAACTTTTCTCACTGGTGGACTTCAATTCGACCGAAGGCAGAAGAAGAGGAAGGGAACTGGAGTGGAGGGTCGGGGTGCTAAACGGCCTAGACCGACTGCACAGGAACAACTGCTGAGGAGTATTGAGCTGCAGTGGTCCCTGGGGCACGGCGGTTTAGGAGAGGATGATCTGCACTTGATGGATGAGGAGCTGGAAGGTTTGGAAAACGCTACTGCGACAGAACAACGGAAATGGCTTAAAGCAATCAGGGCCGCTCGTAAGCGGTCTAAACCACCAGATCCTGCTGCAGCACGCAAACGGAGGAAGTCACAAGGAGCTGGGCGATAAGAAATTTACTGCTTGATTATTATTGTCTACTTCGGTAGACGCAAAGATTATTTAATCTTTGGTCCCTGCGATCATAAATATTGAGATACACGGAAGGAAAGCTAGCCCGCTTTCTGTGGCATCCAATGCTGCATTGCTGTACAGTCTCTGGTGGCTGGCGGCTTAAGACTCCAATTCGGTTGAACTGGTCTAGGTAGTTCTCTTAATTCTTTACCTAACTTATTATGTTGTTACTGTTACTGGCGATACGTGATACGTTATGTGAATCCGTAGTTTATTTTTTAGTTTGTAACTATGGTAGTACTGTACAATACCATACAGTGAAACAAAAATAATAGCAGTGCAACTACTATACTAAGTACTATTAGAGACGTACTATCATACCATACCTTTAGCTTTTACTTTTTTTCTCACTTTGGCGGACACAAAAAATGCCCTAACCCTAGCACACACAACCATAAGTGGGTTTGAGACACACCTTCTGGTTTGAAACTTGTGCAAAGCACTTGTTCCCAAACAGAAATGTGTGACTGGAAAATCCTCTCCAGCCAACAGTACTACAGTTACATACAGTGTTCATTTTTAATCCTTTGAAGGAGTATTTTTTTAAATGGGATTGATAATTGATCAAGTCTAGCCATCAGATGTATCATTTTAAATCATAGTTAAAAAAAATTTAGCCTTTTAAATTTGGCAAAATGTTTGTACTTTGTTGGCTATGCTTTCAATGACTAAAAAATTGGGCTTAATTTTTCAAGCATTGGATATACCGCCCCTAATTTTGTCATTGGTATTTGTTGTTGATTCTCCACGAGTTTGTTTTTACTACTAAAAATGTTTGGGCATACATGGACATTTCCCACTTAAACAATGAGCACTATCTTCAATCTTTCTTAAATAATTTACAAGTATGATTCTGATGAAAAAAATAGAGGCTTAGTTAAATGTGTACATTGGAAGTCCTACCTACTAGAGATTTCATGAGTTCTGTGGTAAATTTTTACATAGGGATTCTAGACTAAGGAATAAGTACAAAAAGCAAATTACCTTGACTTCAAACCAAATTGGCTTTATGTATCCTCTTAAAAAATACTTTGTAGTTATTTTACTGCTGAAGGATATAGAACCTCTGAAAAAAGTCCATTCCATTTTTTATTTTTCTTAACATGGATCTCACTAAATGTGGTTTCCACATGGTCAAAAGTATGTCAATCCCAAGTACAATATCTCTGAACTTCCCATAACCCTGTCACATGTGCTTTCTGAGGGATATTATAATACTTACATGTACAGGCAGAGGTACTGATTCCTATGATTTCCTAAGAGAAAAAATCTTTTTGTCATCAACATTGCTTAAATTCTAAGATCATTCCCAAACTGGCTTAATGCACTAAAACTCAAATTATTACAATCATCTATGATCATAACCCATTTTCATTCTTGTTCAAAAGTTGAAACCAAATGTTCACTCCCTTGTCTTACTTAAATAAAAAGCATAACTCCAATAACCAGCTAATAAACTCAATGTTGCCTCACTTCAAAGGGTATCAAATAAGTAATACTCAAGTACCTGAGTATAAGTAAACTATTTCATAACATTTACTCAGATTTTCCTAATTATAGCATTTTTCTTGTTCACTCAGGTTTTTAAGTAAAATATTTCAGTTACTTAAGGCTTTACTTAGATTTTTGTCATTTCTTACTTAGCCTTACTTAGGTGGTTTTTGGCAATTATTACTTAATAATACTCAATTGTATATCCATGATGAGCCTTTCGAGCGAGAAATCAAAATAAAGGACACCTGGTGTCCTTTGTTTCGAATTTCGATCTAGGTAGAAATAAAGCTAGGAACTGGTATTTCAAATTTCAAATTTCGATGTACACATTCTCCTACACTGCATTTCTGCCTGCCGATGCCATTCATCGCCTCAATCCCTCAATCGAATTGATTGTCTCCTCATCTGCAAGCTGCATACACCCATTCGATTCCAAGAACGACAATCATGGAAAGCCCTTTCGATGTTTTCGCCATCCTTGGTGTCTCCAATGACGATAAAGAGGCAGCTACATGCGATTTCGATCCCGGAGACGATGGAAGTGACGATGGTTGGGCGTCAGATGATGAAGAAGTTGTAGCTTTTCCACCTGCCGCTGATAAATGGACTGCTGTTAGCTTTGATGATGAGCCGGTAGTCCTAATTGATGATGCCAGGACTAAACTGTGGGAGCAGGGCAAAATGGAAGCCCAGTTCATTCGAGATCAATTCGGAGGAGATGCATCGATCAATGATGTTGCGGACCTTCTATTTGGCCGAAATAGCCCAGTGTACTATTCTTTTAGTCTACTCAAGTGGACCTTTGATAAATACTTGATGTTTCTTTCGACGATGTTTTTCTGTTGCAGTTTCAGCGTCAGCTACAAAAGTCTCCACGAAAATCCACGTATCGACTGCTCTGGTCTGATGAGTCCAGATGATTTCTACGACAGCCTCCGTGAGATCGATGAGTACGCCATCAACAAAAAATTTGCTCCTCGATTCTGGGAGCTTTTGGAGGATTCATTCAACCGTCTAATGAAACAGCACTTCATACCCGACGACAACCAATTCAAATTTTTTCTTACGCTCGACGATGACAAGGTTCACTACAACTATTTGCCGAAAAGAAATGTTGAGCCTGGCCACGATTCCAATTTGAAGCGCAAACGACATGTACGCGACAATGTCAACGGCTTCACTAATCACGTTGTTGCTTATGCCGCAATTTGTTTACCTATTTGCTCTTGGTTTGAACGAGTCAATGAGACTGAGTTTTGCTGCTTCGTGATTCTCATGCAAATTTTGTTCAATTTCACCGGCTTTAACATTCCGAATCTGTCACGCCTTGTTACGCTTGGACTAGACCGTGGGTATTGGACTGCAAAGCTTCTACAATTCTACTTGAAGAGTGGTGGTGACATGCTGGGCTCGATCAAACGGCAAAACTGGTTTCCATTCAATTTTGGCAAAGTAAAAGACAAGAAGCAGCAGATGGTGAGCACCAACGAGTACAAGTGCGTCCACCAAAAAGAACTGCTTCATAACTGTGGTCAGAGAGGACCAAATCATCACAAACTGACTGCTACTGCATACAACAATGGCCACAGCTCGTCCATTGCAATGATGATGTCTTCTCAGCTACACGGTCGCCGATGGGACTGCGTATTGGCGAAAGCAAAAGACGCACGTTTGTATCACTCTGATCTTGGTGACGGAGCTCGGGCGATGATGGCATTCAAGTTGCTGGATGGTGGCGACCCGACACAAGAAGAAGACTTTGAAAATGACGACAATGACCCCATCCCATGTCACTCAGAGATTTTGACAAAAAGTGTAGATCCCATTTCTTGTGTCCAACTTTGTGCCGTGTGGTGGATGGGCCGTATGCTATCGCTTACATCATCTACGGTTGACCGATTATTACGGACATGGGCACCATTCATCACAAAAGAACATCCGCTTAGAAATGACTTTGAGCTGGTACTGTTGTACGCTGGGCTTTTGCGACTACTTCCAGACGACGAGGAAGAGAATGATACTATGGAGATTGAAGATGAGATGGTAGACGGGCTTTTCGACGAGGAAGGTGCGATGATCGAAGACAATACCTCCATTCCTTTTAAAAAGGTATCTGTTACTATGAATGATGAGACAGGAATTATTTGCTCCAATGGTCAGAGTTGGATGGAAATCGACACAGACAATGATAACATTTTCGCTGATGTTGATGAGTTTTTGGAGTGTTTTAATGGATGGATTCACGGTGATAAATTTGCACAATTAGCAAAAAGCGAGGCCGAAGACTTTATCAAGAGTTTTTCTTCTGCCGATGTGGATCATTGTTTTGATGTATTGCCACTTGAAAAGCCAAATAGTAGAGCTCGGCAAATCAAATTGCTTGTTGAGTACACACAAATGACACAATGCGAGCGATCACTGTTGGGGCTCACAGAGGAGGAACTTTTTGCTATTGCCATGTCTCATGGTTTAGAAATTGATCCAAACTCCAGTGTTGCGGAGTATAGACATGAACTTGCTCAATTATTGGATTCGTCTGAAACTGTTCCAGCAGAGGAATTGGCTTTGGTGACAGAGATGTTGCGTGCATCATTCATGAAACCGCTCAGAAAAGGCAGTGGAGAAGGCATGTCGAAATACACAGTAGAAGGCCAACGGTTGGAAGGAAAAATGCTTAAACAACTCATCGAAGTAGATGAAGCAAGTGGTGGGAAGCTTGGTCAATTCGATGCAATCTATTCACCAGGCTTGGTTGCTCACAAAACTTATCCTTTCGTACGTGACTCATCCGATGGTGTAGTTGTAAGAAAGTTTGAATGTGGTAGGAAGCTAGCTATCCCGGTGGAAATAAAAAGTCGAGTATCGCCAAATACTTTTCACAGGGAAAGAGATTTGTACAATAGTGAGCAAATCAAACCAGAATGGGATGCAGTAGGAGACAATTCTATTCCAGGCGACCAAGTCACTTACTACAAGTTAAACGCCTACGACAATAATCTACTCAAAATTGTGCCCGACGACCATGAACTGCTGCAAACCCTTCACCATGCTTTTACATGGTCCGTCAGACTATGCTATCTAGGAATCGGAGACCACAATACTCTGATGCACATCATCCAGATAAAATTTGACACTGCGTTGCTAGAGGCATACCAACACATCTTAGAAGGGTTGAAGCAATTCATAGGCTTTGCTTGGATGGACGCACCACATGGAAAAATCCCAACTCCACCAAAGTCTGTTGAATTAGCCTTCAAAAGTGAAAAGCTTAAGGATCTCAAGATGACAACTGATTCATTCATGTGCATTTTTGGCCTTTGGCGAAAAATCAATGTCAACCCCCCCCCCGAGTTGCATTTTCCCATCCCAGCCGCAGCTAGATTTGTTCCACACTGTATTTCAGTGTGGAATGTCCTAAAAGGACCTGGTGATACCATCACGAAACTCAATGACAACTGCCAAGAGCGCATTGGAGTACGTACGGAAGTTACCATTGCCACTACATGGATTGTTGTCAATTTGGGTGTCGTATTTCATAGAGTCTCACAAATTCTCACAGCACAAAAAGATCTCAACAAGTATCCAACCATCTGGCATTTTCGGAATTCAAATAACAAACGCATGTCGGCAAAGAAGTCCTTTCTACTATTGAGTGAAGCCCTTCTTGACATGAAATCCCCCAACACCATGAGTACAACTGCACGAATCACACCGCAAGTCGACATCAATGCACTCTATTCACAAGAAGAAGACAACATCCAAAGGTCTGTTAGACATGGACCACGAACTCCAGAAGCACCTTTATTTCCATTTGCAACACCGAAAACTGGGTTAACTCCTGGCAAAAGATCGGATGATCTCCCCGATGAACTGAAAGAGCGCTGTGACAACTGTCTTGGGCACATTTATGCCGAAAGAATTACGGAGCAAAATTCAAAGGGCAAACGATTGCAATGCTACATTTGCCGCCGCAAAACTAGCTGGTACTGCAGTGGATGCCATCGCCATCTTTGTAATGTCCCTCGCAAGGACACGGAGGATGAGAAGTTTGCAAAGTCTTTCTATTCCCAAGTACCCAAGCTATCAAAATCTGGCAACTTTGAGGTTGATCGAGCCACAGGTGAAGTTATTTTTGAGAGAGAAATATCCAAATTAAGCTGCTATCATGTTGCACACCGACAGCAATGGATCCAACATTCGCGTGCTGTGAATTTGAGTAGCTGAGGAGTGATAGATAAATAATAGGTGCAAATAAACACATGAGCTGTAAAATTATCTGACGTTAAGGTGTGTAATGAAAAAAATAAGTTAGCTGTACTTACTGTTGAGAGACGAGGTTCAAAGACGTGGAGAGTACCATTTTAGGTGAGGCGGAGAGGGAGGCATCGCGGAGGGAGGAGGCGGTCTTAAATTAGAAATTCATTTAGAATCACTCTGCCATTTGATGTTTCCAAAAAAAGGGCAGAGATTCGTTGTCCGGGGCCTGCGGTGTATTATTATTTTCGTCCCCTCATCCAACCACCAGCCGTCAATTGCAACCCGCTGTCCGATCCACCACCGCCGCAGTCCATTGCCGCCGCCATCATAGAAAGCATTTTCCTGTTCAAAGAAAATAAACAAAAAATTGTGAGCTGGATAGAGAGAAGTCGAATGAAAAAAATAAACAAGTTTTCAAGCAGCATCCTAACCCCCTACAGTCCTTGTAAATGGGCTAGACCGTGACGGGACTGCCCACCAATTGAAAAATAGGGGGGTAGGCTTGACACAACGAAAGAGTAATTGGAATTTTGAGCTTTTTTATTTACTGCAGACACATGTCAAAAGTGTTGTGTTGGGATGGAGAATGGCGGTCTCTGAGGGCTCATTGAACGCAACGTTAGAATAATACCATAAAGATGGTAGCGTGGGTGTTGTTGACGTGGGTGTTGTTGACGTCAACAAAAAATAATAATGATGAGGTAGGTAGGGGTACTAGGTACTCCTATTACCCAGTCACCTGGATGTACTAATTCCAACCGTAGATTGTACATGAATTTCGAATTTCGAATAAAGGACGCCTGGTGTCCTTTATCACCCAAATTGCCATTTTTTGTCCTTTGAAACTCATCATGGATATTAGGAGTATTATTATTATGGTACAATACAATATTCCTACGAGCTACGAGGATCCTACGAGGATCCACATCCTTCCACATCGCTCGCGCGCCAAAACCTCATCGGAAAAAGGAAAAAAATCGTAAAATCCGGATTAAAACCGTGTTGCGAATGACGCACCCTATCTAGAGCGAGTATTATTCCTTAAATTGCGTCTTAAAAATCCGTTACGGGTTTCACATTTTGTTCCGGACTTTAATATCCGTGCATTTTCCGATCTCTATGTGATGGACGGAATTAATTCCCGTTTTACAATATAAACTTCCTACATATATTTTAACTTAGTACCATCATAGGTTTTAATTTAACCGTTGATGGTCTAGTATTCCTTTTG
>JALLOT010001134.1:0-16091 GCA_036939595.1 Thalassiosira livingstoniorum | reverse complement strand
ACCTGTAAGCTGGGTCTGCTTTGGGGGACAGATTGTCAGTATCACCCAAATAAAATGCATCTTCAACCTCTGGTAAGTTGAAGCTTATGTCATCGAGGCAAATGAGTTAAGCCTGGTTAAAGGTTGCCACCTGTTGTTGCACCTTGGGAGACTGTAAATATTCTTGAGTGACATGCTGTACAGTCGTGCCATTGACTTGTATGCCAGAAACAGGCATTATCCAGTAGCAGAGGTCACTTCCAATTTGGTGTGAACCCCAACACCATCTTCCCAAGACCTTGTCTGGCTCTGCCAGATCAGGATGACGGTGTGGAAAATATCAAATCAAGTCCCAAAAAATTAAGTCAACATACTTGAATATGTTCAGAGTTAAACATGTGACCTCTTTATATCCATACCTCACATTCCTGCCTTTAGAAAGAATTGAATTGTCTTTGCACAGTGTTTCAACTCAAAGTCCCACATCCATTTGGGTACAGAACATTGCATTATTTTAATGAGCCAACATTTCCCAAGCTCCCAAATTTTAATGTCAATGTAATGGGTTTAATTTGTTCTCTTTGGTTCTGCTTACGTCAAGCTGATTAACTTTTTATGTGCAAGATGAATTTATTCAGAGTATCTTTCACATAACTTGGGATCTCTATCTGATTTCAATGCACTCAATAGTACTCCAACATCCTCAGAGAACTCTTGAAGAGTTCTTGGTACATCTGATCACTTTTCTGTTGGATAGGCCTCAGTGACTGACCCACTTGTGTACACTCAATCCCCAGTGCATTGCCATATGGATTTAGTTTTATACTGGAGGTGATCCAGGTACCACTTCCCACCCAAGTATGATTGATGTATGTTCAAGTGATTGACCCTATACCTACAATGTAATGGGTGCACTGTAGTTTGAATTCCTTTTTGCCTTGTGATTTGTAGTACTTTCTTTGCTGTTGTAATTCCAATGTCAAGATTGTCTTAAATTTTCTGGAGTAATGACCAAATGTCTTGTCTTACCTGCTACTTCCTGAGCTTCAAGAGTCTCTTTGAATGTGTTTTGAATCTGTGACACCATTATGAAGTCACAAGTTGGACTAACCAATCCATCGGATATTGACCCCAGCACATGGTCAATGGTCAGTTTCTAAGTATTGTCCATACAAATGCCTCTCATTCATGTTGTGCTGGACTTATGCAACAAAGACCTCATCACCATATGGCTTGTTTGTCAATATTTGAATTCCCTCCTGGTCCCATTCATTTTCCCCATCAATGAGTTCAACATTTGGGCACCTTTCCTGCCCTTCATTGGTAGGTACAATTTTTTTGAAGAAGAGATGATTGTACCCTGTGTCTCAAATGGGATGGAAATTTCATTAGCATTGATTCCAAATAGCCTAGATTTGTCAAAGGGGTGTTCAGAAACTGGTATTCTTTAGGACTGTATCTGATTGGGGTTAATCAATGAGTGGTCCATGTTTTCACCAAAGTATGGGACTTCATTAAAAATGAGGATAAGTACCCTCTTGTTCTTATCCCCTATATCTATATATCTATATTATGCTGTCACAACTCTGGCAATTGGTACATCTCTTATTGAACCATATGAGTCACAAAACCCTTTTACGTCAAATTTCTGTCTGACCATGCATAAAACCCTATTATTGTTACTGGTGCAAATAGTTTCAGCTCATGTATCCAGCTCGCATTTGGCATTGCGATGAATTACATGGTCAACAGTACTCCCTTCTCATTCATCTTGTTTGGCAGTTCTCTTAAAATGACATTGCCCAGACACAATGGTTTTTACAGATTTAGAACCTAATCAATATTTAACAGGATTTTTGACAGAGTTTAGTGATTTTTCATATCAACAATTCATTTAAATGGGATACATGATAGGGAAAACAAGTGGAGGTTCAAAAGAGTAGACATGCACACACAGCCTACAACCAACTCACATGGTGGTTACCCCATGCTCACATTGTCTCCCTTATCAAACTTTCCACAATTTGTGAGATTCTATGAACATTATGTTTAAAACTTATGTTGCAAAACATTCATTTTGAAATTGAAAACCTATTTCTAGTTCAAGTAAAACTAAATCATATTTTGGAAATACAATTCTTCTTTATTACGTGATTTACCCTAAAATATTGCACAACTAATCCCATGTCTGGCCCTACCTCCTTTCTTACCAGCTGTTCCCTTCTTTCCAGCATTAGGTTCCTTAGCTGGTGGCTTTTGATCCCCATAATCTATATGGGAATCATCTTGGTCTTTTGCGACCTGATTGATCTTTCTCTTAACATTACCTCCTCCCTGTCACTCCTTGGAACTATTATTTGTGGCTCTCTTCTGCTGGACATACCTCCATCCAGCTGGTCCAATCGTATCCTATTCCTTCAGACCAAAGTCATGCATATAGTCAATACAGTAAATTCTATTAAATATGGAAGAATTGTTCTGGCTCCCACTTCTGCCACCATGACCATGGCTCCTCCTGCTGCCTCTTCCACCTCAGTGGCCTCATTCATTGCCACTACCCCCTCCTCTGACTTTGGACACTTTGTGCCAAGTCCTTCCCTTCTTATCCCCTGATTTTTCTGGAAATATCTTTGCTATGTGGACACTCATATTATGAGTCACATACTCCATTGTTTTTATGAAGTTTGTGCAGTGGTTATCCATCATCCCTGCCTTTGAAATTGCTATTCTCACATTGTGAGTAGCTTGTATTCAATTGTGCAGGCATTTGACTTTTGCAGTTTTGTCCATGGACTTGTTATGCTTCTTTAGGTCTTGAAACACATAGATGAGCCTTGGTTGGTACTTCTCACAAGATATAGCCCTTTTGTTACCTCTATAAAAGAGCTCATCTATCATAACATGGGCTTCATTCAACCTTTTTGTTGATTGACCTGTGCCTTCAAAGTGATTAACCAATGCTTGAGTTGCAAACCTTCTTCCATCCATAGTAGGTTTATACTGCTTTGCTCAGATAAAAACCAGCTTTTTTCATATTCAGCGCTAGTTTGTTGCATTTGATAGCGGATTCACTCATGCTTGTTATCATTGGCTGAGTTTGTCATGGCATTCCACCCTGCTGACTTTGGTCTTCTTATGAGATAGTCAAGTTTAAGCCTTCCCCCTGCAACACTTGGCATCATGGCTAGATGGTTTTCCCATTTCTCATACCAGTCAAACTACCCCAGACCACTGATGATCTTGACCATCTTACTGACTCGTGGGTCATGCTCCACCTCATTGTTAGTTATCTTCATGGCAATTATGGAATTTGTTAGAGTTGCTGTGTCCCAATTAGCTGGATCCAAATCCAACTGGCAACAATCCCTGTCATGTACTCAATGAATTTGGGCTCCCAGATTTCTCTGTTGGATGAAGCCCATTCTAGTGGCTAGATTTGCCTTGCTACAATATTTAACTATTTCCTTTGCATCAGAGGACATTTTCAATCTTTTGAAATCAACAATGTCCATCAACTCTTGAAAATGTATGAAGGAAGTTGTCTGCTGTGCTGCAACATTGCCTCCATTATGGAGCCTATACTCAAGAGAAGGTTCTTAGGTTTACTTCCATACCCTCATTTGTGTCCCCTTTTGACTTATGGTGCCTCTATGTGCTCAGCCTTGTAAATAGGATGGGAACTTTCTATTTATTTATTTCCTGCTGTCACAGGGCAAGTGATCAGTTAGCTGGTGATGGCAGTTAAATGCTCCTGCACCTTCCAAGGGGATTTCCCACACTCATTTTTCAATTCCTTGTATTCTTGTTCATGTGAGTCAACTGTTGCTTTTTTTTATTGTCACACACTGACATAGATCCTGTAGCAAGTTTGCCTGTGCCTGATGACAACAATGAAGTCTTCAATGTATTCCACAATGTCAATTAGCTCATTGGGTGATTGTGGGTCTGATAAACTGATTAAAAGATGATGATACAAGACCATAGTTGTCACCATGAGCTGAAGCATCAGTGCATAATTGTAATAAACCATGTTAGCTCTATTTTGAAAGAAGTAGCCTAATTTAGGAGTTATTTCTAGAGCTACCATAAGTACTAGTACCATAGCCTTCAAATGTGTGTCAAACCATATAGATGCCAATACTCTCTTGGTATCATACATATTTGAATGGTAACATTTATGTTCAACAGGAGGATTTCATGGATTACAATTTATTGGCTTGAGATGTCCTGAATATGGTGGGCAATGTTTTTCAAGGATGCTTAGTATGTCTGTGGTGGTATAAGCGGTATAAAAAATGGGTAATGGGTTCCATTTTTATTCAGGACTAAACTTCCTTTTCTTTTTGATTGTAGTGACAATTTCCAATGTTGTTGGGATTTGAAGTTGAATCAAAACTGGTACATCAAAACTGCTGGAGCAGGATTAGTGAACTGCCATTCCAAATCAAAACAAACAAAATTATGATCAAGTGTGTTACCTGCTTCTTGGAAAGTATAATTGTCAAGTTAGGTAGTATCTTATAGTACTATTGGTTAGCTAAAAACAATCATTACGATTCTTTTAGTGTAAAAATAAAATTATTCATTTTGAGACTCTGAAATGTGAGCTATGAAATTGTGATGGGAAGTACTGATAATATGGCACATATTATGGTTTGTGTCATTCATGTGAATCCCATTGTGATTGTGTATATGCTCTACTGGTATTTATGTTTGTCCAACAACTTATGCTACTAGGGCATGGATTATAGCTAGAGCTGCATTTACATAGCAAAGAGTAAGTTACTAGGTAAATCTAGTCTTGGTTGGGGTATGGTAATTAAGAATTTACCTTTCCTGTTTACCATGGTAAATGGCACTTTTACCTCCACATTATTTACCATCTAATATATTTTGTAAGCCTATTAAATCATCCAAACTCATCGATGTACTTCAGCTCCAGGTCAGTTGATGCTATAAATTCCAATATTCTGAGTATAAAAAAGTTTGAAAACATTGTTGTTTGATAAAAATTGAGTTATATCATAAAATAATGCACTTATGTTTATTTTTGATGTTTATGCTCATTTACCCTCATTTACCCTCATTTACCCTCATTTACCCTCATTTGCCCTCATTTGCCCTCATTTACCTTGTTTACAATTTACCCATGTATTTTTGGAGCTGATTAATTATCTGTTAATTACTGGGTAAACTTTTTATTTACTGGGTAATTACCAGGTAATTACCCAGTGTAAAGGTAAATGGGCCTGGTGATGGTAAAAGGTAAATGGGTAATTGCTGCTCTAGCACAACTTCATTGTCATTGACAATATCTGTCATCATGTTTTAGAGCAAGTACAGATAAGCATTGTCCCATCACCCATCATTAGAATTAAATGTTCATAGAAATGTCAATCACTCAAAAAAGATCTTTGTATCCTGCACAATTCTGCTCTCAACAAGGATGGTGAGTTATAGATATCCTCTGATAAATAATACATGCTGTCAGAGCTCATAAATTCCCTTACCATTACCATCCTTCATTACCCGAAAGAAACAGAATCTTCTTCCTTGGATCCACAGGACAAGTCACTCTCAGTGACCCCCTTGAGATCTACTTCAACTGTCAAGTCACACATGGAATCAGATTTCCTCGACTATAGAGAGTAGAGAAACAAGGATAACATCAGGCATTGACTGCCATTCCATTCAAAGCCTGGTTAAGTCTTCTCATGACTCTATCACCCAAAGCAAAAATGCTACTATCACATAAACAATATCATTCTACTCCAAATTCAATATTTTCAACTTCCAACCCATCAGGTGATCAAGCAATATCTTATTCTTAATTGATATGGCCAACAGTCACATATTAAAAATTCAACCATAAAAATAATTCCAGTGGTTATAAAGCCAACTACAATGTTTGAATAATCAAGAGTAGATACACTTCTTGAGTGATTTGGAACAAAAATGGACAAAAGCATTCTCAGGAACATTGATCTCTCTGTACAAGCCACCCACGACCATAAAAATCATGATTTTTTCTTTTATATTTCCAGTTTAACCCATTTAAAGGCCAGTAAGCTAGAATTTTTTTGACAAGATATTGCTTTTTAAGTGAGTAGGACTCCATAAGAAAAAAGATAGTTTGGTGAGAAATTTTGTATTGAAGCACTTGAACTGAGACCAGAAATTTGAGAGACACTGAGATGGATAGATGAAATTAATAATTGGTTGTTCAAAATTCCAATGTCAGAGAGTTATTTGAACAACCCCTTTAAAATATTAAGGGCAATGTCATTAATGGACAGAAAACCAATCCAGTTTACCCAGAAGTTTCTATAGAAAATGGATCAAATTTTTAGGGACACAGTGATTCAGTTTTGATTGAAGGATTTGAAATCAACAAAAATTGTTTGTACAAACAAAAAGACATTATCAATATGATTTTGAATGATACTAAAATCAATACAAACTCTCCTGAATTGGATATTAGTCTTCCAGTCCCTGCCTCCTGTATTGATCTAATATTTTGAGCTGAGGGCAGAAAAAAGATTAATATCACAGTCTGTTTGAATTTGATGAGATCATTGGATCATTTTGTAATAAGCACCAATATTTTATGTTGTTTGATGTGGACGAACATTAAGCCTATTTCAGTGGTTTCTACCATTGATATGACTTGAACTTGCTGGCACCATCTGACCAAAACATGTTTTTCCTCCACTTTGGTATCAATGTAGCACAGGGAAAATTAACAATCCACTAAGTATTCAACAACCCCAAGACCCAAGAACAAAAAATACTTTGTCTCTGCAGATTTCATCAATTCTCTGAAAAATTTCACATCATACAAAGATAATGGAGTGCAAAACTCTATGTTTGAAGAAAAAGTAAACTTGATTCTTATGTTTTGAAATATCACCATAGTGCTACATACTATTTGAAAGGCCTTAATGGGAGGGTTTCAATGATGTGTATAATGCCTTATGACACTTATCATTTTATTACAAATGTTTTAACTAAATATGTCTTTTTAGCTTAAATTTGATGCTTCATGACCAGTAAAGCATCATTTATGATGCATTCAATAAATTTAACAGCATCCAAGACAATCAATATCACAATGTCTCAAAGATTTAAAATATTTCTCATTCATGTCTTGAAAGTTTTCACAGTTAAAGATTGTTTGTTATCAGAGTGTTGTTAATAGCTTAAAACCTTTTTATATCATAGTATTTATTGTATATTTGAATACAAATTAAACTCTGATTTATTAAGGTTTTAACATACTAGCATTTTTCATGGTAGATTCAATAATATTTTGTGACCTTTGTAAGTTTCAAAATTGAAACGCGGCATCTCCTAGTTTGAACCTTGTTATTCTTTCTTTTTGTGACCTAAAATTGATTTAAATCAGTTTCTTGTCACACATAAGGGCTCTATTTATGTTCAAATTCTCAATTGAGTCTCTTATGTATCAAAACTGACTCAGAATTAGGCCATGGCCATGACACCTTCACCAGTACTTAGACCTCAAAGAGTACTGAAAAATAGAGTATTAGTTCATGACCTGATTCCCAGTGGATTCCAAGATATAAGGGCCTCAACAAATTAGCAAGTTGAATTTTTATTCAAACATATGATACAATGATGGGATTGGTATCTTGTAGTTTTTATTTTTGCCAGCAGTGTATCAGAATCGAGAGTAAATTTGGATGACACTAGAAATAGCTATGGAATGAAACCTTGAAATGTGGAGCATGAATAAGAAAATCAAATTAATTTCAGTTAATCGTAAACATACAATTTTTGCACCTAACGGCAGCTTCAGTGTTGGGAGTTTATCAGCAGAAATGTTAGACTTTTGACAAATCCTACGCAGATGATTTAAGATTTGTCAGTTTGGATTGTGGCACTTGTGGCAAATATGATGAGGATTTTAGGTGTTTATTTTTTGAGCCTCAAATAGATGAGGGTGATAATAGGGAGTGAAAGAAGTGTGTGATAAAAATTAGCTGGAATGTTCATTCTTAATCTTGATCACCAATCTGTAATCCCAGAAGGTTAGTTTCAGATTGCAATTGTGTGCACTTTTGTACACTTTAAAATTATCATATTTTGAATTTTAAGTCAGCTTGTAAAATTTGGGTTGAATAGCTTAGAACAGAGCACATTTTAGCAATTAAAAATAAAACTCTGAAATATCAGACTTAAAATGAACTCTGGTGTGAAGGAGAGCAGAAATGGCAGTGCATGACAGGTCATTTGTTGATGAGATGAGGATATGGGAATTATTTGGTTTTTATATTTATAGCTAAAAGAATTTGCAATTCTAAAATTACTTTGGTATTTCTTATTTGTCTAACTTTGTATTTGGTTAAATTGTTTTGAAGAAACTGAAATGGCAATAAAAATAATGGAAATGGAACTGGAAGTGAAACACACATAGAATTCAATTAATTATAGTCCCAAATAAAAATCATGAATTAAAAAAATATGAACCCAAAAAGAAAAAAGATGAAATAATATTGAATATGGTTCAAAGTCCCTATCAATCTCACCCAACAGTTTTTTTTGAATGGCTTGAATTAATTTCTATAGCAGATAATGCTTCAACTTAAAATCATCATTATTGTTACTTATCATATCTATATTCATTGGTACCATCAACTGGTGGTAAAAACAGAATGCACTTTTGAGGGAAACTTTGTTTATTAACCTATTTTTCCATGTTACCTCCTTTAGTAAATGCATATCAACCAAATAACCAACCTTATTTTTTGATTTTTTGCTTGTACTACTCTCCTATAAGTACAAGTAGACAAATCATTCGTAAGCTCTCCTGTGACTTGAACATTTTCTGAAATTGTAATTTTCTCATGAAAATAAACCTGACCATGGGATGATCTTATCACTTTGACCAACCAGAGTGATGAACGAAAGTAAATGTTGTTGGATTTCAAAGGCCTGGCTTTAAATCAAGTGAAGGAATTTAGCACAAAATACTCTTATTTCTATCAAAGATGGGACTCATTGATGGTGGTCTCATAAGTATTATTTAGCCTTATCCTGAAAAGTACCATAGTACAATAATTGTAAGTAGTAGATAGTGGTAAAATTTAAAATTAGCAGTTAGATACCTACCTACTTACTTACTTACTTCTTACCTAGAGTCTGCAGTATTAATATTGTAATTGCAGCCAGAACTGGATAAAGTGTGTACTACCCCTGTACCACAAAAAAGGTAGAATTGGTAAAAATGGTGGGATTAAAGGTTGTTATGAGTAAGAATTTTGATCATGCAAATTGAATCTCCCCACAATTGCCTGTATGTTGATGTATCACACAATGGTTCTATCACCATGGTATTACCATCAAAATTTTCCTAAAAAAGGCAATCTTCCACCACTGGCAAAAATTTTATTGCTGTGGCGTAGATACGGAACCTCTTTCACAACCAATACGATTGTCGGCTGATGCTAACCCCATTCGGCATTTGTGTGGCTTGGTTTGGTCAAAATTGACAAAAAAACTAGGTTAACACAGACAACATGATTGCAAGATGGCAGCAGCTAAAGGCTTGATGTAGTGGCATCATTCACGACCGATATGCAGTAGAACATCAATGTTTAAGGCTCTAACACTTTAGACAGATATTAATCCAAATGTTAGTGTAAAGCAATTTAAACATTTTTAATGCTTGAAGCTAGTCTTTTCCAACAGAGTGGCCACCATGGTGGAGTTGTCCATTGAGGGACACCATATTCTAACTGCCGTCAGGCATCATCTAAAGAAATGAGAATAGGATCTATGTACTAGTACCAAAAAATACCTTTTTTGTGGGATAATGAAAAATAGCTTAGCCTACCTTTTTGTAAGATAGAGGTAGTGTCTAAAAGTCATGGTAATTATGAGGCATGATAATTATTATTTTTGATGTGACGTGATATGAACGGGATTTGCCCCACCCAGCACCAGCACCACAACACACAACACACAACACAGCACAAGCAAACCGAACCATGGCGTCAAATAATAAAACTGAAAACAATTTAGAATGGGCTGCGAATCTCCTTGGTCCCAAGATCCTTACCAAACCCAACACAACAGGCGTTCCGACAGCATCGGCATTGAGCGGGAAAAAGCTGGTGGGGATATATTTCTCAGCTTCCTGGTGCGTCCCTTGCATAGTAGCATGTTGTGTCAGCGATGAGTTACCACTCTTCAAGTGTGCTGGCGAACCAAATTTATTTCACTTTGATGGGCTGCTGTGGTTTTTACAAAATCCTTGGGAGCTCTCGTGCCGTATTTTGTCCTTTTTTCATTTGACGCTGCTTGTAACACATGAAAAGAACATTTTGTGGCTCCGCGAAACGTCGATTGAGCTGCTTCAAGTTTCATTTTACATTATTGTTTGCAAATAAATTTGATTCGTGTCAAGTTCATCCACGAATCCATGGCTCCTGTTCAAATAAAATTCCTGCTTCCACTTTGTGCCAATTTTTCTATTTTTTACATCTGTAACTACTATGCACACTTTCGGCCACTCAAATCTAAACGTATGTTTCATCTTCCGTGACGATTAATTTTCATCTTGCGTAGGTGCCCACCTTGCAAAGTTTTCTCACCGAAACTAGCCGAGTTCTACAATTTAAACAAAGACACAATAGAAATAATTTTCGTATCTTCCGATCGAGATGATGCATCGTTCAGTGGTTATTTTTCGACAATGCCTTGGTTGGCTTCGGTACCTGCGTATTCTAGTGTGGCGGCAAGGAATCAACAAATGAAATTGGCTGACACATTCAAAATCCAGGTGAGAGTGTTGTTAATGATTTTATAGTATTGGCTACATAGAATCTTGAGATCATTTTGTTTTTGAAAGTCGTGCCGTACTCAAATATCGGACGAGCATCGAACTCACTGCCTGAATTCTTCCTCGTAGGGTATTCCAACCCTTGTCATTCTCGACGCCAAAACAGGGAAATTCATTACGGACAACGGGAGAAACGAGGTGATGCAAGCCAGCGACGACGAATCGAAAAAGGCTCTAATCCAAACGTGGCTGTCCAAAGAAGCGGTTCCCATCGAAGAAGCAGTTCTCGGGGCCGCCGCATTAGAAGGGGGATTGTTGAAGAGACTACTGATGTTTTTTGCCCAGAATCCAGTATATTTAGTGGGGATGTTTTATTTCGCAAAAAGATTTTTTGAGTATTTGGAGACGTTGGGGAAGGAAGATGATGACAAAAAGGATTTGTAATGCAAAAAATTCATTTGTAGTTTATTATCTTAAAAACGGTTCCCTTGTGTAAGTAACAACTGGGTCGGAATTTTGATATCTGATCTCTATTGAAAATATTAATCGATAAAAATAAGGAAAAGCATTTGTTTGAAATACTTCTCTATTGGACTTAGAATACCCTGTCAAAGTTTTGACAAAATGCAAGCAAATGAGATATTTTGAGATAATACCATTTTGGGTACAATTCGTACTTTGCGCTTTGTTGTGATGCAGCCTTGAGAGGGGGGGGGGCGTTTTAGCACATACATATTTCTCATCACTGGTGATTGGCATTGCTGAAGTAGGTACCCAATAAAAAAATCTTCATAGCCCAGACAAATATTTTCTCTCAGACAAACTATGTAAGTACTCCTTTTTATTTAGTCTTTGCTCGTCATTATCCTTTTCATCAGTATGATGCAAAATCTTCTCAAAGTTTTCTCTCATCAAAATTTGATTGAAAGAACTAGATAACTATGATTGTCCAAAAAGTGCAATTGTTTTGTCGTCTTTTTTACAATTTCAGCTCATATATATATCAATGATAAAAACGAGCATATCCCATATCCCGCCTTACTTAGTACAAGTAATAGTGCCACGTAAGCTCTTCCAAAACTTTCCATGAAGCGACGAACCCCTTTGGAAACGTGACAAGATCCCCTGCATCTATTATCACTGACTCCCCAGTAGATTGCGGTATGATTTCTAACTTTCCAGAAATTACATAGCTCAATTCCCCGTAAGGCATCTCTTTATCTGTCACCTGATTGCCAACTTGCCATTTCGGTTTATCTCCGGTTGTCCATGTAGGCCACTGTTTTGCGTCTAAATCGATTAATTCAGATTCAGTAGCTTTATGGACATCGAATTCATTGCTGATGATTTTAGGTCCTGGGTGTGCTACTTCGATGTTTCCTCCTGATGCAACATATTTTTCAGGCCAGCCGACTACTGCTGGATGTCCCGCTTCGACACGAACGTCGCCCGCATTGGATGTCGAACTGAGAATGAGAATCTTGTCGAAGCGAGCTGATGCTGTCGGTGACTGGACTGGTTGAAGTACTGGAATGAAAGCCGATGATATGCTAGCACAGAAGCACAGGAAGGAAAATGAGGTTGAAACCACAGCAATGGCAGAGGTGGCAACCATGTTGGAATTTGGAATTTGGAAATGTGGAAACCAGCGAGCAAGATCAGATTGAGCGATGGGCGACGGCGAGATGATCATAACTTGAGTTAGCGAGTTTTCGCGATCATTAAGGTAAAATAATAATAATAAATGCCAAGTGATAAAATAATTATCTTTGACTAAGGTTTTCAATTGCCAGGAAAAAACATTTGGTAAGTATGTGTTGAGTGTATTTGATTTGAATCATAACATCTCAGTGCACAAAATAAAAATGATTTTCAGTAGTTTTCAGTATTAAACAAAGATTAGCAAAAACTTCCTTTTACATAGAATCCAATCTTTAAAAGGTAAAATAAAACATGATCAAGAGTTGTATGTCTAAAATTCAAATACCTAGCAGTATATTTTTTGATGGGTCAATAGAGTTTTTAGTATTCAAAAACTGTTGCATGGACTTGATGGGAGTTAAGAGATTTCTGAGGCAGAACCATTTTCATATCAATTCTTTTGAACAAACTAATTTGCTTTTTACATAAAAACTTGATGATTCTATGAGTTTATTGACAGAGTCTCACAAAGAAAAATATTAGAATATATTTACTGCAAGGGGGAAAGCAAATACTTACCTACAAATATGTTGAAAATGTGATCTTTGCAAATTCAATGTCCAAATTTTAAATTCAACTGTAAAAAAATTAAAATTTATAAAAAGGAATCCAGACATGGATAGGCAGTGTCATCATTTGAGACATAATGAGGAACTCAGTACAAAAGTTCACCACACCACTGAGACTGTAATATCAAAACTGTTTATCATTGCAGTAAAGTGTTACATTGTTAGTCCTCCAGAAAACTAACTTTTTTCCAGAATATGCAAGAAGAATCATGCCTTCAGGATTTATTCAGAGGATATTTCTTCCATAAAGCATGGAAAACATGCATTTAATTATTTGAATTTATGTTTCCTGTATACTAGGTATAAAGAGACTGTATATGATTTTGTATTCTTCATCCCGACCTGCATCTGAAACTTGAAATGTTCCTTGTCAGTAGTATTTTTGGGCATGAATTATTTGTGTTTCAGAACAGGCTTGTTTGATAGTTCTAATGTATGCCTTCTTTTAGCTTTTTCTGAATTCTATTTCTTTTTGACATTACTGTTTTGATGATAACTCATCTTATAATGCATTGTTGATAAGTTTTCTTGTCCACTTAAATTCAGAGAAGTACAAATAAGAAATTCTGCAAAATATCAAAAATCCTACTTGAAAGTAAGGTTACTTGCAGTGGTTTGTTTGCTGGATTATTTTCTTTTGTGCTCATGTGATTTGAATCCCTTGTTGATGAAAATTTCCACTTCTTTGGAGGTTTATAATGTTGACCTGTTTGTAAGTTTGGTAAGTTTGAACAATGCACCCCTTTTTTGGATACGTTTCTTATGTAATATTCTGGTGTCTGGATGTAGGATCAATTGATAAGTAGCAGATTAGTTGGTAGTATGTTGGATTGCAGGATTTTTTATTGTCCTATGTGAAATATTGGTTGAAGGTTGAATTTTCTTTTTCTCAATGCATATATTCCTCATATTTATAGTTTGTATGTAGAGTTGGGCTACCATTTAGCTAGACAAGTTCTGGTTTGGTTTCATTTTGTGAATGTTTTCATGGGATCTTTTGTGAACTGTGCTGATTTTATATTACATTAATTTTGTTTTTGTTCTTATTTTTTGACTCATTTGGACCTTTTCATTCCTCTTTATGTGCTTTGTTACTTTATTGGATCATTCTTCAAATGAGAAGACAGCTGTTTATTCCAAAGTTTGCTTGTAATTTTATTTTTTTAGTGATAGATGCCTTGGACAGTTGCCCTTGGACTTGGAAAGTTGTTTACTTGACTATGAGATTATCTTTTTTGAACATTCATTGAACGTTCAGTTTTTCTTAGTCATAGTTGTATGCTAAATAGTCTCAATATTCAATCTGATCAGATATGGAAAATCATGCAAAATTATTTAATAATTTTTTTCAGACACTAAGTCAACTACTTGGTAGATATTGTCTGATTTCAACAGTTGATTTCTTTTTGTAGAAACAAGTACTTATCAGAAATTCCTAGAAACCATTTTAATGTTGCTGAAAATAAGTTCAATGGTTGAAAATATCTGCAAATAATAAGCATGGATTTGAACTGTTTTGTTTGATTTTTCCTTCAGGGGAGATTATTCAATCTTTAAGGTATGAGTAATTATTGGGCTACAATCTAGGTGCTCTATAGGTAAATCATAAAGAGATACTTGGCCTGGTTTGTTTTTACCTTGCTTCAATGTTTCTTTGGATGACACTGGTTTCACATAGATCACTTTTAATGTTTCTGAATAGATTCTCTGTTTTCATAATTATGTCTTAACATTTTTTTGTTTTTCATGATATCTTTAGTTGGAATTGTGGGTATATATGCTGAATTAAATTGCATTTTCTTTGTAAGTATTATAAGGAGTCTATCAGACTCTCAACACTGTGTGTCTTTTTGTGTATCTTAATGTAAGTATCCTTGTACAGTTTTGCATTTTTTTGTTCTTTGCTATGTTGCAGGTTTTTTCAAGCTGCTTTTTAGTTCACATATTCTTCTCCCTGTAGCTTTCTTGGACACTAATTTAAACAATCCTTACCAATTTTTCATAGTCTCCTTTGATGATACTTGTTTGTGTGGTTCTTTGTAATTTTCTATCAATGCTAATGATATAAATGGGTTCTTTGATTGAAATCTTTGTACTCTATACAAAACACTTTTTGTCAGCTCTTGTGAATGTTTCTTTGTTTTTTGTTCAACAATTAGTCTTTGTGTGGAGTTCTTTGTCAATGTGCTTTTGCTAATATTTTGGTAGGTTTTTCTGGAAGTCTTTTTGAATATTTTATATGTTTCTTTGTAGTTTCTTTGTATGTTTCTTTATATGTTTCTTTGAATGTTTCTTTGGACATTTCTTTGAATGTTTCTTTGAACATTTCTTTGAATGTTTCTTTGAACATTTCTTTGAACATTTCTTTGAATGTGTCTTTGAATGTGTCTTTGAATATTTCTTTGAATGTTTCTTTGAATATTTCTTTGAATCTGTCTTTGAATCTGTCTTTAAATCTGTCTTTGAATATTTCTTTGAATATTTCTTTGGATTTTTAATTAGTTCTTTGAATGTTTCTTTGATTTTTTTATACTTCTTTGATTAGTTCTCTGAAAAGTTCTTTGATTATTTCTCTAGATTGTTATTTGAATAGCTCTTTGGATAGTTCTCTTTGTTTCTCTCAATAACTCTTTGGATAGTTCTTTGAATAGTTCTTTCAAGAATAGTTCTTTGAATAGTTCTTTGAGTATTCCTTTGACTTTGACAAGTTTTTTTAATTTTCATATGAATAGTACTTTTAATGGTGATTTGAATAGTTCTTTGAGTAGTTTTTTGTTCTTTGAATAGTTCTTCAAATAATTCTTTGAATAGTGCTTTTGGTAGTTCTTTCAATAGTTCTTTGAATAGTTCTTTGATTAGGTTTTTGAATAGATCTTTCACTAGTTCTTCAAATAGTTCTTGAATAGTTCTTCAAATAGTTCTTTGTCTTTGGGATTTTTTAATAGTTCTTTGAATACATCGCAAAATGGGAAAAAACCAAAACCGGATTTTACGATAACGATTTTAAAAACCGATAACTGCCTTTAAACTTTCGCAAA
>JALLOT010001132.1:0-10166 GCA_036939595.1 Thalassiosira livingstoniorum | reverse complement strand
CTCCAAACAGTAAGACTAGACAAATTCAAATTGGAAGTAGACAACACAGATATAACATGCATTTACTTGACCCATAGTACCCAAAGCAACAATCAAAAATGTAAACCAACATGCTCCACTAATCTAACTTGGGGTAGCAGATGGTACCACAAACAAATTGTCTGTACAAGGGGAAATGTGTGTCACTAACATTTCTCATGAGACATAGATTATGACAAATTCTCCAACTCCTTGACAGGAATGGTACCATTTTGTGACACTGATTGCAAATGCATATTTTGCAAAAATAATGTCAAACTAATCAAGAAAAATGGTTATACTATATTCTCCAAGGGGGATATGACAATGACATAAAGTTGTGGCAAGTCCTAATTTGCCAGGAGTGCTCCCTGAACAATATAATACTCAAGACTCAGTGAATCCAGATCTATTAGAGGACAAAATCAAATGCATGAATGCAGCAATATGTTATCCCATAAAATACACTTGGTAGAAGCAATTAAAATGGGAATTAGTTAACCATGTAAGGGTTGATTACAATGCATCATGCAAATACTGTTCACAATCCAAAACGACAACCATGGCTATACAACCCAAACTTGACAAAACACTTGTTCCACCAAACCAAAATCCATATTCCCCAAAGCTGTAAACCCACAGGAACAAGATCCATGTGAAATCCAACCCAATAATCCACAAGAACCAACCAGTCAAAAAAGCCTATTCAGACCAAACTGGCAAATTCCCTGAACAAACCAGATGTGGTAATTTGTATCCCATGACATATTACCATGACCATGAAGACACAACACACCATCCTATTTCAACCTTACAGAAACAGATGAGATGGCAAACTATTAAAGAATACAACAACATAACTAAAATTTAATTGAAAAAGTGAAGGACAATGGTCACAAAGTTGATGTCCATATCCTTGGCAATGAGGCCTCAGAATCATTCAGAGAAGCCATTAACAAATAAGGCATGTTCATCCAAAACCTGTAACATGAGACTCCAACTACTGAAGCAAGCAAATTAGAAAATCAGACCTAAAAATTTTTTGTCTGCTCTTTTCAATATCTGTGACAGTAATGGAGTAATGTGGCTGATGTAAAAAATAATGAAAAAGCTTTCCAACCCAATTTGGAGAGGCTCTGGCATGAATTGCCAGCCTTTGTTTGACTAAAAGTTGTTACACAGCAACCCATTGAAATAACAAGCAGGATAGTGCACCTGGCAGCACAAACAACTCCAGTTGCAAGGTCGCTGGCTCAAGAGCGGTCGCACATTTGGTTCTTTCAGAGCATAGGAATAGTTACTGTTTTTGTTGCTGACAAATGCAGCATTCTTGGTCATTCACGCATGCCTACTGTGACACAAGTATTTTTTGCAATTGCTTGACAAGACCGGACAAGACTTGATGTTCATTGGAGTCTAAAATAATATTGCCAGAAAACTTCTTAGGCCAATATTGGAGCACATCCAATATTCGTTTTGTAGCAAAACACAAATTTACAATTTGTCATATTTATGTGATATGTTATTGCCCACTTCCTCTCAGGCCATACCCAATATTAATTTGCTACTTGTTTGTGTCAAATTTTAATTTAGGAAGTAGCAAATTTTAAAGGTTTCAAACCTGGGACAGCTCAATGAGTGAGTGATTTGTTCAGCAAGACAGGCATAAGTGGTTAGAACTGTGTCATTGCTCTGAGCTATCTAAAAAATTATTTCAGTTGACTGATCTAGTGTAATTTTCTAAATTGATATTGATGTTTACTAGTACAAATTTTGAGTAGAATACATTGTAGAAATTTGAGGTCAGAGTATTTATAACAGACACATTTTCAGTAGACAAGGGGGGGCTCTACCAGATTCTACTCATACTAAAACTGTAGTATTTGCACAAATTGGGCTGATTTGTGACTTATGATAATGATATGTGATAGTGATAAGTGTATTTGCAAAATATTGGATGCACTCCATTATCTTGATAACTTTTGTTAAAAAATTAATATGTTATGTGCCACTACCTTATGGGTTTTGGATGAACATTGATTGAAGCAGGAGCAACTTACCAACTAGTGCCACTCAACATCCACTGCTATAATGAAGCCATACACCATGAAAGAGTATTTCCTTGTCATATTAGCAGGGTTTGATAGAAAATTATCATGGTTTGTTTTGGATCTACTCATTTTCCAAGTGGAACTCACCCTCAATCTTATCTGACAGTCAACTTGCAACCCCAAAATTGCTGCCTATGTTGAGTTCCATAGTAACTTCAACTTCAATGCAGCCCCAACTGACCCCCTTGGTTCAAAAGTGTTGATTCATGTGAAACCTATTTGATGTGGGGACTTTCATGCAATAAAAGTCTTCTACATTGGGCCTGCTCCACACCACTATTGCTGCTGGACAGTTGTGGCAAAGAAAACAAATGTAGTGAGAATCTACAATGCCATCTAATTCTGTCACCACAAACTTACTGCTTGTAGTGTCTCCACCAATAATCAACTGATAAACATGATGAACAAATTCTCATACTGACTCATCAATGCAGCAGCTGCCCTTTCAGACCAACAAATGGAGGCAATACATGAAATGCAAAATATTTTCCATCAATGGGAACAAAAACAAAAATGTAAAACCAAGTACAGTACAGCTAGTCCAACTCAAGCCCCAACAAAACAAAAGTAAAAGCAACCATGTCAACAGTGCAAAACAACACCACAAAAAATGTCAACTCAACATCCAAGAGTGATGGAAACACCCAAACCATCACAACAGCAACTCATTGCTGTACTTTCAAGGGTGGAGGTGCAGAATTTGTCCATTGCCGAAACTTCAATTGAAAAATCACAGGTAAGCAATTTGTCCATCATCCCCCAAACCCAAGATGATGGTGATGGAGAAGAACAACCACTCGCAGTTGAACCACCAATTTATCAATGAACCAGGACTTGCCAGGTTGCTTAATCTGCCCACCTAAAGCCTGAATGAGCAACATTACAGCACAATCCAATGGATCTACTTTACCTTTTGACCAGCTCTGTGTTGGAGGTGTTAGAATACAAAGAATCATGAAGTGTCCTGAACTTCCAAAAATCTGGGGCCCATCTTTTAGCAATGGAATGGGATGCTTGAGCCAAGACCTTTTAGGATTAATCAAAGGAAAAGTCATCTTCCATTTTATTCCCCTTGTTGGACGTCCCAATGTCAAATCAATGACATTACATTCTCATGAATCATCATCAAAATTCACAAATCTGAAGACAACCCAAATATACTCAAATCACAGTCAACATCAACTGTACCTACTGGTAACCTTTACTCCACCAAAGTGCTTCTCATTAGTGTCATCTCCCAAAAAGGTGCACAATTGGCAACATTTGACATTGACAATTTTTACTGAAAAACCTCTCTTATTTGATCCATAAAATCTGATTATAAAAATTTCTGACATCCCTCAAAACTTCATCTAAGAATACAGCCTTACCGAACTGGAACACAAAGGATAGGTGTATATAATCATCACCACTGGAGGCTATGGTCTTCCCCAAGCTGGCAAACTACCCAACAGCCTCCTTTCCAAATGTCTCCAAGAAGATGGGTATTGCCCAGCCCTAACGAATTTTGTCCTGTGGAAACACAAATGACAACTAATTCAGTTTTTGTTTGTGGCAGATGATTTTACAGTTGAATACATGCGCAAAGAACACATTGATCACTCACAAGAAACACTAGAAAAAATTATGACACCCACATTGATTGGAATGTCAAACAATTCCTTGAAATTGACCTCATGTGGCATTACACTGAGGGTGGCAAGATAATCTCTTCAGCTGTCACCTTCGACATAGTCTAACTTTCAGCAAGTTTCGTACAATGAAACTGATGCCAGCAATAATGCTGTCCTTCCTTCTGCGATAATGATGTTGAAAAGTCTTGATGTGGAGGTGTGATGGGTTGTGCATAGGAAAGAGAAGAAATGCTCTCTTATCTCATTCTCGGCAAGCAAAAAAATTCAAATGGATAACATCACAATCATGATTATATTGACCAACTTCTTTATGTTGTTTCCACACAATATCCAATTCAGATTACAAATCACTGTAGACTAGAAGTAGCTATGTTAGGTACTATGGATATTTCACCCCCCCCCCACACATTCCAAGACCCCAGTATAAAAGATACTGAGCATATAAATGAAAAAATAAAGTAAACACAGCAACAACCTAACAATAACCAAAAATGAGACTACAGATCATTGCAGACTAAGTAATGGGTAAATTAAGCTTTAGGCATGTGCTAGGTATTGTAGACTATTACTTCCTCTGTGATGACTCTGGCTGCAAAAACTCCACCTCTGACTCGATTGATCTAAAAGGTTGCACAAAGATGAGAAGTTGACAACATCTTTGCTTCTGAAGGTTTGGCCAACCCTGAAGATGCTTCTCCTTGATTACTCTGACACCAAAAATAGTGGCGCAACCATGTGCGATGAGGGATACGATGCAGGGCAATATGAATAATGAGACTTCATAATTATGGAAAATATAACAGAATATTGTTCAGTCATTTCTCATAAAATAATTGTTCAAATATTTCTTAAAGCTTGACAACAATAACTGGGCTAATGAACTCTCAGCAGTACCCATGACCTACTTATGCCTAATACAGAAGTTGCTTGTCACAACAACTCATTACTAAATGAAGAGCATGTACTAATATCTGCCTAGGTATTAGGTACGCACATCACATTGCGTCCAAACTCAGCATCACACAAATTTCAAGTTGAAAGAAATACATGCATATCTGTTCTCTGTATTTCTATCATATACATAGGTAAGTAAGTACAAACAAGGACATTGACCAAAGCAACTCAATTTTGAAATAATACATCCTACTTTATTCTTCTTCACTGCTCTCGTCAGAAACAGCTTCATCACTAAATTCTACATCCTCCGTGTACACTGCTTTTTCCCTTTGTTTTCCTTTCTTTGTGGTGGATTTGTCAGAAATTTCTGCCATATTTATGTTTTTTGAAATGAACGGACTAAATCGAGCCATTGCTATGAAAACAGCCTCCTCCGTCCTAATTGTTCTGCTTCCCTGGTAAGGGCATATGTTAACCCTGTCAGGCAGTCACAAAACAAAAGTTGGCAGGTCCATTATTTTTGAATATTCATCAAAAAGTATGCGACAGCAGGTAGGAACGGTGATAGGAAAGGCATAAAGCGGAGTTAGTTAGTGTGACCACATTTCATGGCCCATCAACGAACCAAAGAGCATGGGATGGATTCAATGCAATCTCTTCTTCCTTAGATGCTGAACTCCCAACTCAAATAACTCACCATACATCAAACATCTTTTTACTGTCTTCTCCAGAAATTTTCATGGATTCGTCCGCATCGACTGATTCTTCAATTCCTGCTACACCCCCAAATACTATCAATAAATGATTGAATAATTCATCATCAGCATCATGTCGATTTACACCCGATTTGTCAATCCGCTTTCTTTTAAGACAAAAATTTGGATCGTCTACTGAAATGTCACCTCTTTCGCTTGTCCCTTTTAAAATCAGTAAAAAAATAATTTTGAGGATTGATTTCGCACTAATCTTTTCATCAAGAGAACTGCCAAACCAGTAAGAAGGGTAATGTTCAAAAGCACATACCAACTTTCAAATCGTATCCACCTTCATATGGACACTCATCAAAAATAGCGCTAATGGATGAAGCCATTCTAGTGGTGTAGCCCCAATAAATACCATCTTCATCGCGTGGCGTAGTCGGACTAACAACTGTTCCTTTCAATGCTCCCTTTTTTATTGGTGAAGCGGATGATTGAGGTTGTCTATTTTTTTTCGATGATGATGGCAACCCATATGATTCAAGATCTATTCGAACAGTGCATCGAATCCCTGGTGCGATTACTCGATCAATTCTAAACGCAGCAAAAAGACATAAAATACGACATTTTCAATTGCACGATTCCAATGGCATGAAATTAATGAGCTTTGTCATTCAACAAAAAAATCACTTACTGAATAAGACGGTTAGGAACTCCACAATCCACCAAAGACCCACCTCCTTCACTTTCATTAACTTTCTCATCCACTACCACACCCTCTCGAAATGAAGCTACATCCCCCCTCCTCAAATGATGAGGTGCATCCAAAGGCGGTAACAAACCTGCAAACTGCAGATCTGGATGCATTGGGAAAAATTTTCTACGTAGATATTGTGGACATTCGCAGTATTGAAGAATTCGGGCGAGAAAGGCATGAGGGTCCGTTGATGGGGATTCACGTGGAGACTTGTGCTTTCCCTCGTCGTCCTCATGATCATCATGTTTTTTCCTATCATTTTCTTCCTCTCCGTCCCCTCCTCCTTCCTTCTTTTGGCGGTCGTCACGAGGACCTCTTCGCCCCCTCTGAAAATTAGAGAATATTTTGAGAGTGCTTCCCAGTCCATCATCGTACACCACGATTTCATCCACACGAAATACGGCAGCTGCTCGTGCAATTTGTCCTGCTAATTGAGTCTGCAACTCCCGTGTCTGGGCGTTTGATATAAAGCTTCCAGGTATGGCGATGGATACAGTGGGATAGGAAGATGATTTTTGCTTGAGTTTCAATTTGGGTGGTTGGGACATAACGCGTCCAAATCGATGGTGGGGATCTCCATGTTGTGATTGGTGGCGTTGTTGAGGGTGTTTTTTGCGACGATGATCTCCATGTTTTTGAGTGTCTCTCTTTCCGCTGGGATCGCTGTTGTCACGTTTACGTTTTGACGATATCATTGTCTTGTGGAATGAAGGATTTCACTACTACCACATAGAATTGTAAAATTTAATTCCCCTTGGCTTAGTGTGCATTTTGCACTTCTAATTTGCTGGTGTCAGCTGGTGTTATTTTTTTGTATTGATTTTTTTTTATTGTTGTTGCTGATGATGATGTTGTGAACGGTTGTGAATGAATCGGATTTCATCAATCAAGCTCTTGATTTTTTGATGGAGGTGATGGACTGTGATGGAGGTTAGAGGTAATGCGGATGATGTGCGTGATGATGATGGTTGTTAGCTACTCTACTACTTAAGGCAGGTAGTAATAGTATTGTAGATATGGTACCATACCCACTACTACCTCTGTCCTACAAAAAAGGTAGATAAAGCCATTATTGCTGTCCCACAAAAAAGGAAATTTTTTGGTACTAGTAGATCCTATTCTCGCTTCTACAGATGATGCCTGATGGTCATCAGACGACGGCGTCCCTCAATGAACTTCTCCACCATGGTGGCCGTTCCAATGGAAATGACTAGCTTAACACTAATATTATGAAAATCACATTACACTATTGTTTAAATTATCATCCCTTTACGGTGTTAGAGCTTTAAATGGCGTCGTTCTACCGCGTATCGGCTGAGAACGACGCCGCTACATCATGCCTTCGGCTGATGCAGTCTCACGACAATGGTGTCCACAACGACCTAGTTCTCTGTCAATTTTGACCAAACCAAGCAACACAATTGTCGAATGGGGTCAGTGTCAGTCGATAGATGTGTTGGTTTTTGGAGAGACACCATATCTACGCCACAGCATAAAAAATGCTGTCAGAGGCAGCAGATTGCCATTTTTGAGGCTCATTTTGATGATGTGACAATGAGACGGACTCGGATTTGGTTTCTTTGATTATAAAGTACTTACAGGCTTGCTCCACAGTGTCCATGGTGTCCCTGGCAGTGGCACTACCTGCTCGGTTTTGGGCGCTAGCTCGTGCTCAGGATCACATTGGGTGGAGTTGATTTTTGGAGGGTATGGTCTGCAATTATTTCTTTGAGGTGCAATGGGATCATTTAGCAGTGGAAGGTAGTAGACTCAGTGCAGCCAAAATGGACACAAGGTCTAGTGATTCAGATCTTACAAATCACACATGGACAATGGATCTATAGGAATGTGGTCGTTCATGATTGTACAACAGGCCTCCTGGCGGCAAAACGGAAGGAGGAATTGCAAGGTGAGATTGATCTGCAGTTGGAGTTGGGGTTTGATGATCTTCTGCAGGAGGATAAGTTTCTGGAGGATTTGAAGTTGGAAGATTTGGAGATCACAAATGGAGTGAAACAAGCCTATTGGCTTCTGGCAATTAAGGCAGCTAGAAAGGCATCTGCTTTACAACAGCAACAGATGTAGTCTCAAGTAGCAGTTGCATCCAGGGTTCGATAGTAACCAGATTTTGTTACTATTTGTTTGAGTTACTATGCTGCATTTCTCAAACTTGTTACTATTGATACAGTTTACTATCTGTGTACTTTCAAAGGTTCTCAATATTGCCTACTTTACTATTCTAGATTTCAAAAATGTTGTTACTATTGAAAAACGATAGTAGTATCTACTATATGTTACTATAAGTCACTATTTTGTAAAATTAATAAAAATTACATTTACAACAAAAAATTGTAAATAACATTGGAAAAATCCAGATAAATCTCAAAAACTAAAAAAATATGAAAATGTACTCAAAATACAAGAATCTTGAGCAAAAATTGATTTATGATGATAGTAAATGGCAGTAACTTGGTAGTAACTATTTGTGTAAGAAAAAATGGCTACTACCAATACACACTTACTATCCTAGTTTGTAGGCACTTGTTACTATTGCCTCCAAACGATACCATTGCAATTCAAAAGTTGCCCATACGTAAGTATCATTTTTTAGGTATCATAGTAATAGTATTAACTACAGGTATCTATTTTGGTGTTGGTATTGTAGGTACTAGTCTACTATCAAACCCTGTTATGTCCGCAGCTCCCTGCAGATTCCTCGGAGCTCCTCGGAGGGAATAGGAAACAGTTTGTTAATCCACAGCCCGTCCGACTCGTAGAAAAGGTGTGTAGAAGCCTATCTTTGTATGGTACTAGCTGTATGACATTAGTCGCCCACCCCAAAAATTAACAAATAGTTGCCCTCTCTGGTATACCAGTTTGTTCCACCCCCTTGATGAAGTAGGGAAGGACTGAGACATTGCAGTAAAATTTATTAGTATGTAGAGAGTATATGTCTAGCTTTGTAGAATGATTGGGGGTCCTTAAGTTGATTACCTAAGAGATATCCAACAAGCCACCCTCGGGAATGGCATTGTTGTCAATCTGTAATTTCTGGAAGTCCCCTTTCAGAGGGTGACAATGGGGCAATCACACCGTTCTAAGCCACAAACGTCTGTGCCAAACCCTTCACAATCAAGTTGATTGTCTATTGTCAATGGGATGTGGGCAGAAGATAACTAAAGGTAAGATGGTTAGTTGTTGCTTGGATGGCAGGCCATGGCATCCGACTGTCCTATCGGATGCCATGGCAGCCCATTTCTGGCACAAACCAAACAGAAAAATCACGCATTGTTAAATGCATCAGTCGTTAGTCTGTTTGTTGTGTTTGGTTTGCATTTTTGCCACCATTCATTGAGAACTCAGTGGGGTCTTGGGGGAGACAACAGTGGTGACGCCAACAACGATTTTTGTTGACCTTGTTCCAACGAATCTTTGCTTCAGGCATTCAACCTTCAACAAGTGACACAAAAATAAACCTCTTAAGGAATCCGATAGCTAATGGAAATGGTGAACAAAATTACCACGGATGCCGTTGTCATCTTCACAGCCAGCGGATGCAATGGTGGCTTTGCCTCCTATCAGCTTGCGGCAGGTCATGGACAAGGCGCTAGCCCTAGTCCTACAACCCAAGGGAAATAAGCTAACTAAACTAGTCTAGAGTGTCATTAGCCTATGTGATACAATAATATTCATTGTTATTTATCCTAGTGCTTAGGAGAAGCTCCTGCTGGTCCGCCGAGTAGATCTAATCAACGGGATTTGATGTGGGTCAGGGGAGGCCATGGTGAAGATGAGCAAGGAAAAAATTACAGTCCTGATGCATGATGGCCCCTGTTCAAGTCAGTATTCTTTCTACAGACAAGGCGGGTAATACCATAAAAATGCTGACCCCTTTGAATTCAGTTTGGGGGCTGGAACTGTAGCAGTTTGTTAGCAAAATAAAAAATTAAGGCGACTGTAGTCATATGCCTAGTACTCAGGAGTAGGGGCTCCAGAAACTACCATATTTCTTCGCCAAAAAATAATATTATTTTCACAGGACTCCTTTTTT
>JALLOT010001131.1:3119-16111 GCA_036939595.1 Thalassiosira livingstoniorum | reverse complement strand
GGGCAATATTATTAGTGCTAGCAGCACCATCCCCAAATTACTACAACTTCCACTGACGCTGCCATTCCTATGATAACTCCGTGCCATGGTCAACCGCCTGCCAACCGCCTGCTGGCGGGCGATTGAAAAAAATCGATATTGCAAGAATAGCTCATTTAAGTCGATAGATTCAAAATTTTCTAATGTATGGTGTTGACATCAATGTTAACACCATACAGTCCATTTTTACTGGCTTTCTGCGCCGGGGTGAGATAAAGCGTGTTTTTAAGCTTTGGTCTGTCCACGACTCAGCCTTTTTTCTATTTTTTCTTCGTTCGCGGAACTCCATTTTGGCAACATTATGGTTCTAATTTGTTTTCTGACGGAAACGAGTTAAACACTCTGCATCATTATTATTTGTGTTTTGGTACTTATCTTCTAGATTTCCTTGTATACAAAAAATCCTAATTCAATTAACCATTAAATAGCTCAATTTTAGTTTTATGTTTTCAATGTATTCAAATAGGGATTAGTTTCTACTTAGAATCAATATTATTTTTATGGAGCAATTGATTTCTTGTGGTACTTATTTAATCAGTGTACTTCCATGACACATAAATTAGTATCTATCACATTGAATATCTACTCAAAAGTCAAAATTAGAGAAGTAGTGCAAGTTGATTCAGCTTTTTATGCTGTGGGCACTTGGCAAAGAAAATTTTCATGACATTTTTGTGACAGATCGAGTAGAAAAAAGTCTACTGATTCCAAAAGACAATAATTACGCACCTGAAATAATATTAGAATTCCACCTACGGAGAATCCAAAAAAATAATAGGAGTACTCGCTCATGATAGAGTATGATACTAAGTACCTTACTTACATACAGTGTGGTACTTTTGGTATGGAATCCTACTATGAGTATCCTATGGTATCTTCTCTACGACAATGAAAAATATTATGTTGTTGGTTGATGGGCACGAGGCACGATGTACTAGGTAGTAAGTAATAGGCACGAGTAGATAGATAAGTAGCATCCACCATCACCATGAACGAGGAAACTGCCTCCTCCGCAACCGACACCGACGCCGCCCCCAACCCCACCAACAATGCCACTTCCAACCAAACACCCAACTGGCGCTCCTCCATAGCCCAATCCTACCGCTCCTCCGAAGTCCGCTCCATCGCCTCCGTCCTCGCCTCCCTCGAACCGGGCGCCACCTCCGCCTCCAAGACCATGTTGGCGATGCGTTTCGAAGAGAGTATTTTCAAGGCGGCGGATTCGTTGGAGGATTATAAAAAGACGATTCAGAAGAGGTTGAAGAGGTTGCAGAAACATTATTCGAAGCAGTTGGCTGCTGCTGCTGGCGGTGGGGGAGGAGGAGGTGGCGACGACAAAGCTGGGAATGGAGATGATAAAACTGCAGGTTCCACTGCAACGTCCACCGCAACCGCCTCATCCACCAACCGCGAAAAAGAAATCCTCCTCCAAAACGAACTCCGCGAAACCTACGGCTCCATCCTCCTCTACATCGCACAACACGCCGACAAGGCTGTGGAAAAAACGAGAGAAAAGGCTGGTGCCGAGCGGGCCAATGTGTTGAAACAGCATGCGAACAATGCGAAGCAGTGGGCGGTTAATTTGGGGATGGAATTGCCTGAGGGTTGTGTGGTGGAGGGTGGAAAGGATGGAAAGAAGAGCGAGAATGTGGATCTGGCTTTTTTGAAGAAATTGAAGGGATTTTTGGAGGGACGGGTGGACAATATAAGGTGTCACATTGTCAAGGTGAGATAAAGATTGAAAGGAAGGCAATGATTTGAATTCTATTTTAAAAAATATCTATTTTTCGATGTTAAATTTCTTGCTTGCTACCTACCTGATAACAACATTTTTATTTGAATACTCTCTATTGATGACACTCACAGGTGACGGATCCCGATCTCTTTATTGAAGAAACTCTCATCAAACTCGACGAAGACTTTTTGAATGGCGAAACTTCCAAAATTCTCAATAAAACATTGCGAGAGGCCAACACCACCCATGCCGATGCCACAACTGAAACCACTGAACACAGCAACTCCAACAACACTGCAAACATCAAAGACACTGCAAACAACAACACTGCATACACTGAAACCACTACGGAAGACAATAACATATTCACGCCCCAAAATCTAAAGTCTCTTCTCCAAACTCTCAATGAACCAATCCCCATCCCCCGCCGCAACCAAGAAGGAGACCAACTCCGTGCCGCCTTGGCTCGCATTGAAAAAGTCCGTGCGGCATCCCAGGCACTCTATGTGTACGTAGGTCTCACTTTGGAGGATAAAACTTCAACTGCCGATTTTAGAGGAATGTTACGACGGTGTCAGAGTGTGGCGATGGAGTGTTTGGGTGCGTTGGAGGGGGAGTATGATGATTTGCTACGGAGGGTGGAGGGTGATGTTGAGGATGTTAATGAGAAAGGAGGAAAACCAAATAGGGGAGAATCCAAGGTTGTCTTGGAAGATGCATGGAATAAACCATTACGATTGGACGACGAAGAGGAGGAAGAAGATTCAAATGCAGTGAACGATGCACCAGCAATAGATGACACTGAAATAGCGGGGGAATTCGATCAGTCGAGTAAGTCATCCAACCAAGACGGAGTGAAGGAAGAACCATCCCGAAAACGACAAAGAAAAGATCATCCCCACCACCCACACCATCCACTCGTCATTCGAAGTCGAGTCCTCCTCACCCCCGGACGGCACATCTTCTCCACACTTCTACCGGCATTGAAACGCAAAAAGGCAACGCTCGTCAAAAGTGATTCTGCCACGTACATTCAATTGACATTTGGGACGGCGTTTGAGATGACTGTTTATTTGGTTCCGCTTTTGGTGACTATCAGGGCCATTCCAAGAGTGCAGGGAGTGAATGGAGTGCAGGGGGTGCAGGGGGTGCAGGGGATTCATGTTCCGGTTGTCTCTCTAGCGGGAGGATTGCGGTGGGTCTCCCCGTATCGAGGCCTTCATACATTTCAAGGTGCTCTTTCTACGGAGGGTGGTAGATCTCACTCGGGAACCAACCATCATAATTCTAAAAACGCAACCATTGCCAATGCCCAAGCAACGACGAATGCAATGAACACCAACAAAACCAACACACTCTCAGTACTCAACACCACCGGAACCTACTCCACACTCGCACCCATCATTGCCAAAAAATTAAACTATGCCTCCGCCCAAGCCACTTATGTCCTACGGCGATGCTTTGCCGAAACGACTGTGGGGCGTCATGCTTTGGCAAAGACGGAGTATGAAATTGAAATATTGGAGGTGGGTGCTTTGATACGGTTTTTGCAAATTGCGAGGAGTACGTATATTCCTGGGTGGGTGGATGAGGACTGATAATGTAATAGTACATGATAGTATGGTAATTGCTTTAGTAGTGTTAGTTTCGTCACTGGAGCAAGAGGATGCGAAACTGGCTACTTTTTTAAAGTAGTACTGTAGATATTATGACGATGGTTGTGGTTTATTTCTCTAGTTAGTGTTGGAGTTGCTTCTTTGTAATGAAATATTGCAGTTTGTAGGAATACTACCATCTATACTTTTTCTGGTTTGGGATGTTGGTAGAATGTATTCGGCTCTTGTTCTTTGCAATACCAACAACTTTGCCACAAGCACTGTGGGGGGCTAGTTGCAGATGATCTCAGAAATAATTTTTGTAACCATCCAACATAAAATTTCAGAGAGAAATGATTGTCACCAAATGCAAATGTTACAGGTATTGTTTTATGGTGCTACAATACCAAATAAATCTCAAAATTGGATAGCCAAAAGAGCATTATGATTGGCTACTATACATTGAAGTTAAAAGGTTTTTACAGTCTTTCGAGTAAATGAAATGATTTCTGTTATTTGGAAAAAAGTTTTTTTTCAGTTAACAATTGAAAAATGCAAAATGAAATCATAATTGGTTGAGATTAGAAAGTATACCATTCATTGCAGAGCGAGTTCAATTTTTGTGTGTGTTTCTTGTTTAGGTTTATTTGTGTATTGTTTTTTGGTTTGTTTTATGTTCTCTTTTGTTTCATATTGTACTAGATTCTCTTTTGTATTGTGAATGATCTTTTATAGATTTTTTGTAGGTTCTTGTTTAGGTCCTTTGTTGGTTAGTTTTTGGGTGCTCTTGTGTGTTCTCTTCGACCATTTGCCTTATCAAAAGTTTTTTCTAGGAAGTCTTTTTTGCTTCACAATGATTACTTGATCGGATTAATACTTTTGCTTGTTTATCATGAGTTTCACATTCGCCATACTTACTTGCACACCATTTCAGAAAAAAAACATATAGCCATCATATGGTGGTGATCTCTTGAGTATATGGGTAATTCATCCAAGGAGGTTTAATCCACATCAATATAATAATATTTATTTATCTTGACATTGATTGAGTCATTGATGAAGAAGGACCTTGGGATAGATTGCACAAAGGAACAATTATTATTTGAATGATATTCATCATTTTCAATTACTTTATTGTCAATATTCTTCAACAATCATCAGTTCATTGTATTTTCTATCATTTAAACAGCTTCTTAAAGTGCGAAGAGTTTTAGGCCCTCACATATTTTCTCTATCTCTAGTCTTTCCTAATGATTTTGTAGGATATTTTCTATTAGTCAATTATTCATTGCTAAGTTTTATGACAAAACCTGATAAAAAATGTACCAGTACACACAAGTTTCTTGTCTAGATTTGTTCTTCTTTAGTGGAAAAATCTTTCTAAGTTAATGGTAGTTTTTTTAGGTTCTTCTTACATTTCTTGCCTAGTTTCTTGTCTAGTTTCTTTTATATTTTCAGATTCCCTTTCAGCTCCTTTTTAGCTTCTTTATCAGCTTCTTTTTCAAACTTCTTTTCAGCTTCTTTTCTGGATGTTCTTTTCAGATGATCTTTTTTTAGCTTCTTTTCAGGTTCTTCTTTTTAATGGTTTTTGATTTCTTTTTCAATTTGTTTTCTATTTTATTTTTGAGGCCATTTCTACACATTTTAGCTTGTTTAATTTTTTTTCATAGTTTCTTTTCTCTTTCAAAGTTTTTCTTTATTAATTTCCAGTTTTTCTAGGTTCTCATATTTATTCCAAGAGGTTCTTTTCTCTAGGTTTCTTTCCAGGTAAACTCTTTTCAAATGAAGGTAATTTTCTAGGTTTTTTTTCTTGTTTTTTTTCTAGCTTCTTTTTTGGGTTCTTTTTAGAGTTCTTTTTAGGGTTCTTTTTGGGTTCTTTTTTGGGTTCGTTTTGGGTTCTTTTCAAGGTTCTTTTCAAGGTTCTTTTCTAGGATCTTTTCTAGTTTCTTTTCAAGGTTCTTTTCTAGGTTCTTTTCTAGGTCCTTTTCTAGGTTCTTTTCTAGGTTCTTTTCTAGGTTTGTTTTTAGTTTTTTTATCTGTTCTTTTCAAGATTGTTTTCTTGATTGTTTTCTTAAATCATTTTCAAAATTTGTCTTGGTTTCTAGGTTTGTTTCTACTCTAGGTTCTATATGAGACACTTTTCTAAGCATTTTTCTGGATTTGTCAATATTTTAGGGTTCTTCTGTACATTTCCATGTTCTTTTTAAGATTCTTCTCTTGGTTTTTTTGTTGATTCTTTCCTGAGTTCTTTTCTAGGTTCTTTTCATGATTCTTGATTGTTTATTGTTTTCCAAACCTTTTCTTTACCTTCTCCAGCTCTACCTTTGATGAGGTTAACTTTTTAATACCATACCACAATATGAAATAATATGAAATACAGAAAATCACTTCCTCATCAACTATTTGCACCATATGTTCGATACATGAACTCTGGCTATGTGTTGATGTGACAATGAGTTATGATTCAATGTTGTCAAAATGACAAGAAATGACACAAAGAGAAGAAAAAAATGTGCCTAAAAAACTGCTGTGAAATTTGAAAATGACTGAAAGTAAAAATGGCTGACACCATTTTTTATAAGTAGGTGGACTAACAATTCAGAAATCAACATTTTTTAAAAGTATTTAGGGTAGTCAATAGTAATGGTTCTCGATTGCGACGCTCAATGCAACCAATATTTCATTGGCTTTATTTCCATTCCCGCCATAAACATGCCATGGTTATCGTGCATTCTTTCAACGTAAAAGATGTTTCGGTGGGAGAAATTGGACTTTCCAATCAAGGGTTCAATGCAAGATGACTCGGTCATTGAAAATCTTTCATAATTATATAATTCTTTGAGGCAAATTCAACTCGCAGCATTGTAGCTTTGATGACTGATAGCAGGCATCATTTTTTTCTGGACGAAAGAACACTCCCATACAGCTCAAGAATACAGAACCTCATGCATCGCTTCGGTAAAATCACTGTCTGGCTCTTCAACAATTAGTCCTTTTGCGTTGAGGGAACAGAATATGTTGATGTAGTCTTCAATCACTGATGAGAACCATTGATGAGGAACAGCCTCAACACTGCCTCTTTCATTCACCAGGCCTTCAGAAAAATCTACCATTAAAAGAAAGTCATGTACCTCATCACATCCTTGAAACCTCCAACCTCCAAACTCAAAGACCCTGCGCCCCCCAAATCGCAAGAGAATCCACCCTCTTCGGATGAACCCCATACCCCAACCCCCTCAACCACCCCTCCAACTCCTCATACTGCCCCCTCCCCTTCAAAACCTTACTCTCAAAATTAATCACCGGCGGATACTCCCCCTCCCCCAACTCCCCAAAATACCCCTCCAACATTTGCTTCTCGAACCCCTCCACATCGATCTGCAACGCCGCCACATCCCTCGGATGCAGATTCACCGCTTCCAATGCCTCCCGGATGGAAGTGCACACGAAGGACGTGGCGGTGAAACAGGTTTGTTTGGCTTTGGCCTCGCATTCCATCGATCCGGTTTCGAACTTCATCCAATCTGGTTCGTTTTGACAGGTGGGGTCGGAGTGGTCGAAGTGGCAGAATTGGCACAGTTTGGAATGGGGGGGAGATTGGCGTTGCGGGTCGTAGTTGGCCATTTGGTGGAGGACGTGGGGGCAGGTGAGTCCCACCACTTTCCCTTCGGAGTTTTTGGCTCTATCCACGTGGCTTTGGTAGGTGGCGACGAGTTTGTCAAAGTTGGTAGTCACGGGTTCCATTACCACTGGCATCCATGTGGAGATGTCTTTTTGGAATTCGGTGAATCGATACATGGGATCGCCCGTCTTGCCATCCATTCCACCTAGTTGCACTGTGACCAAGACTTTGTTTTGGCGGAGGGCTTCGTACATGAGTTCGTTGNGCCAATCGGATCCTTTGACGGTGTCGTACATGTGCCATCGCCAGTCGTCGGGGCCCATGTTGCCGAGGGCGGTGTTGATTCCGCCTTGGGCGGCGATGGTGTGGGAGCGGGTTCTAATGAACGCAAAAAAATGAAGAAAGGAATGGGGTATTTGACTGTCTCCTGGCTATTAGAATCAGCAGAATCAACACTTGGTTCTATGAATTCTGGAGAAATAAGAGATTGACTAGTTAAAATATCAAACTGTTGGACTCTACTTCATTGCTCGTGACTATTTTTTTTTGGGAAGCTCTGAGCTAAAATTGTTGCAATTAGTATGTTTTGAAAATTCCATCATGTCCCGACTGGTCGCAGCAATGGCATGAAAAATAAATAATATTTTTCTAATATTATAATAGTCCGAAATGGGACAACAAATTTTTAATTTATTTCTTCAAAGTATAGCTAGAGAACATCATAAAGCACGAACCGTCGCCTTGCCTACAAGTGATCAATTACAACCAAGGTGAGTCAATGTCAAAATTGGATGACTTTTGGATTTATCATTGACGCATAGCTACAATTCTCCATCTGTCAAAATGACTTGGCTCCTTGCAGTGATGGAGCCAGCACAACTCCTCCACGACTCGTTCCATTGACACTCCCAGAGCGCCGCATCCGCCACCCGCATCATGAGCACCACATTCACCACTGTCATCACCCGCACCTTCACTATGTTGTTGTTGTTGTCGTTGTTGGTCCCTCAGTGAGAGCAATTGGACCAAATACTCCTCTGCCTGTTCCAATGAGCAGCTTTCTGAATGGGCCTCGGATGCAAATTCACCACTTCCAGTGCCTCCCACGAAGGACGTGGAGGTGAAACAGGTTTGTTTGGCTTTGGCCTTGCATTCCATCGAACCAGTCTCGAACTTCATCCAATCCGGTTCGTTTTGACACGCATTTGGTGGAGGACGTGGGGGCAAGTCAGCGACGAGTTTGTCGAAGTTGGTAGTCACAGGTTCCATCACCACTGGCATCCACGTGGAGATGTCTTTTTGGAATTCGGTGAATTGGTACATGGGATCGCCCGTCTTTCCGTCCATTCCGAGTTGGACGGTGACCAGGAGTTTGTTTTGGTGGAGGGCTTTGTACATGAGTTCGTTGAGGCAGGGGACGAACCGGGGCTTGCCTTGTTCGGAGGTGCGTTTGTCTACGAATGCTTTGAGAATTTGGCAGGCGGACGATTGGGAGAGGAAGCCCTGGGGAGCGGGGGAGGTGGCGTTGGGAGGCGGTGGTGGATGGCAAGGCAGGAGGGGGGTTCGACTTTTGCTTTGGAAGGTGGTCGTGTCGTAGTTGTAGGGAGGGGAGGTTGCGGAGGATGCCATCCTTTGCTCAGCAGAAGATGCTGATAGAGACGATTGAGATGATTCAGACGATTCACCGGCCGGTTTCGGTTGAGATTGAGACAGTGGTGCCCGTGGTGCCGACTTGTCTCCCGTTTCTCCCCCACTCCCACCCCCCACCGGTCTGAGACCCGTGGCGTCATTGTTTGGAGGAGCCTCGTTCAAATGAATGTTGTGGTGGCCCCACCACAGCAGCATCAACGCGCCTCCAATTGCAACAAGAAGGACGAATTGTATTCTTCTGGCGGAGAGGATTACTTTGGAGTTTCCTCCTCTCGATAAAGTCACCATTGCGGAAGGAGTGTATGTTTGAGCTTTGAGCGATTAACCGTCGATCCTGGGGAAGAGTAGTAGCATAAGTACTCCCTCGTAAAATAAAAATATGATCCAATATTTTGCTCAATGCATTGTAGGAATACAAAAAAGTAGAACCACTAAAAATAATAATTCCAAGACGTTTTCTTGACAGACAAAGCATACCATAGGTGGGAGTCTGACAATAGTCTGTGAAACATGTGTACAGTCCCACCACTCAGTCAGGACCTACTACCAAAATTGTTCAATCTGATTCACCAAGGATTCACAATCATTAACCATCATTGAACCAGGCATCACATGTCGTAAATAGGAGTACTTAGTAGGGTTATTAGGTACTATTATTATATGCACTTTATTCTTCAACCATGGCAAATCATCTCCGCTCCAAACCTGTGAGGAGAATCAATATAATGCAATGGAGACAACACTAACTGACAATCTATTAACCATGTCCTCATCTTGAGGCATCTAACTAAACAATAGTTCAATAGTTACTTCAAACGTTGATGAAATGAATACTATATTAACCTCCATTTCCCCCCTATTTTTTAGCCTTAGTTGCAACTCCTGCTGCTGTATCTTGCAGTTTGTGTTGCCATAGCTTGAGTTACACAAGCTACTTGAGTTGCAAAAGCTTCAATTACTGCTGCTGCTGCAACTGCTGCATCTAATGTAACCATTGCAGCTGCTGCAGCAGATGCAGCAGTTGCAGCGGTTGCAGCAGTCGCATCCAATGCAATTGTTCAAACTGCTGCATTTATAGTTATCATTAATTATTATTATATAACCTCTGTAGAAGTTGTAACAGTTGTGTCATTTGTAACCAAAGCAATTTGGTTGCATCTGATGCAATTTTTGAAACCAATGCATTTGATATAACCTCCATAGAAGTTGCAATAGTTGCATTGGCTGTAATCAAAGCAATTGCAGCATTCGCTGCATCTAACACAACCACTGCCATAGCTGCATCGATTGCATCAGTTGCAGCTGAAGTCATTGCAGCAACCAATGCATTGGCTACAGCCACTGCAGCAGTTGCAACAGTTGCAGTGGTTGTGATCAATGCAATTGTTGGAACTGCTGCAGCATTTGCGTTGGTTGCAGCATAGACTTGAGATTCATGAGTCACAGCTTGTTCAATTGATGCAACTCATATAATTTCTGCAACCACTGCAGCTATTGTAGGGTCCACAACCAATACAGCTACTGCAGCGTAGACATTGCATCAGCTTCAAAGTGTACACAAGATACATGCATTGCAGCTTGTGCAACTGATGCAACTTGTCCAACTGCCACTTGTGCAACTGTGGCAATTGCTGCAATTGCTGCAATTGCTGCAACTGCTGCAGCTATTGCAACAATTACAACCAATGCAACAGCTGCAGCGAATTTAGGAATTGCATGGTTTGCAGCATGTGGTTGCAACCACTTTAACCAATGCATCTATTGAATTGGTTGCAACTGGCATAGCACAAGTTGCAGGCTTATGCTGCAATGGTATGCTGCAACTTGCGCAGCTGTGTAGCCGTGAAAGACAATGAAGATGATGGCTCAATTGGGCTGCTAGCTGCTAGCTTCTAGTTGTTTATTGTGTAGTGTGTAGTGGTAGTGTGTAGTGCTTTGCTACTACAAGAGGCAAAACAACAAGCACAAGGATCCATACCAATTAAAACACATGAGTATATTGGTGGAGTTATGCTTGATCTCATGTATTGATGGCTTCACTTGTAACTATTATGTGATTAAAATATCAGCATTGATGTAATTGAAATGACAAAGCTAGTGTTAATAGCATATTAATTGATGAGTTTTTAAAACAATGGCAAATCAGGTTGAACACTTTTTTGTTAGTATTTTGGGGGTTAACTGATGGGTGGGAATTAAGACTTACTGCTAAAGTCATGTTTTGATCTCTCCACCTATGGTATGCAGATGAAGTAGGATTTGTAATATTAGGGAGTGAAAATTCTTTACAGTGAAAATTTGACACAAGCATTTAGCAAATTGTTAAACAATTCCTACATAACAGTTCGAGTCCTGGGATTAAATATTTAAAGTGTTTAAGATAGGAGGGAGTAGTTCTCCTACAGTTCTAATACTTACGATGCAATTATTTTTTTTTGGACTTTGACCATGGACCATAACCATGACCGACCGCAGCTTTACTACGGAATGCCCAATCTGTCAGGATGCGTTGTTCGACGAAAACGGAATCGCTGATAAGGAAGTCGCCGAGATTATGTGTAACCACTTGATCCATTCCGACTGCCTCGCACAAAGTGGGAGAGCATTGAACGCAGACGGACAAAGATTTGGGTTTGGCGGAATGGGGCCTCGTGCTGGCTGCCCATTGTGCGAAACGCCCGTGTCTTGCTGGACATCATCGAAGGAGGCGGCATACTTTTCCGCATTTTGGATCACGCGTATTGAAAAGGCAATCCGTGAGATTGGTCCAAAACGAAAGGAGGATGGGTCCATCGTGCCGTTGGATGCTTCCCTAATTCGCGATGAATTGAAGAGAGATCCATCTTTAACGAACGATCAAAAGAAGGTGATCCAAAAACATGACTCGGCTAACTACGTAGACGATTGGTCTTCTGGCTTCTGCAAAGCACTTCAGCATGGTGGTCATGTGGATTATAATAAGGCCGAGGTTTATTTTGCTAGTTTCCTCAGAACACGAGGAATATGGAAATATGACAAATCCAACGATACATTGTGGCTTTGGGATTGGGGTTTGATTCAACCAGGGGCCATATACTGCAGCCACTGCCACAAAATATTAAGTGATGTGGTTGTCATGTGTGATGGCTGCAAAGAAAGCTGTGAAAGTGATTTGTATTGCTCCGAAGGTTGCAAAACGAAAGATTCTTCTCGTCACAAGCGTGATTGTGAAGTATTTAAGATTATGAAACAAGGAGGCACTAAGGAAGAACTTCTTGAAAGGTTGCGCCAACTTAAAAATTGAAACCGATGCGAATTGTTACTGGGCTCCATTAGTGCTTAAGACTTATTGATTAGAGAATGAATAACTTGTGGTGCAAAAACAAACTAGTTAGATTCCATTCATAGTAATAATGTGTTTTGTATGTTTTCAAATCAAAGTCTTTTTTCAGAATTCAATGATGCCAACACAATCAATGATAGTTGTATTGACAACACTGAAATAACTCAGAATACCTTGATGCTCTGCTGTCTTCGCAGCTATGCTAAACTATTTTCTGTATGGTAGTATAGTAGGGCCTTTATCTTTTTATCAACATCTAATTATTGTACTTGTGTCACCGTCCCATGTCATAAGCTGCAGCTGAGCAGTATTTGCTAATTGTGTGATGGATGGCTAAGAAACAAACAAAAAGAGAAAATGGCATGCATCTGGGGATAATGATGTGTAGGGTTTAATGCAACAAAAATATTTGACAGCAGGAACTTCCACTTCTTACAAGAGGTGACCCTGACAGAGCAAACAATGAATGGAAAAAGTGGTGTGCAAGCAAAGGCACAACAGCCTCAATTGCACTCCACTTACCCCCAATGCATTTTTTTAATGTCATTTATCTGTTATTGTGCGCTTTCCACTGGGTTACCTTAGAGCTAAAAAGTGGGAAAATGTTAAACCTGGACTTCTTCCAACTCAAACATCTACTTGCAGGTAATCAATTTAAAGCACTCAATAATGAGCTTCATTCATTACAGTACACTGCAAAACAACTTACAATTCCTTCATCATTATCATTAGGGAGTGAAATCCAACTCTGATTTCCCCGTCAGTAATTGAAGTAGAAAATGTATCTGTATTGGCACACCAAAGTATAAATAAAGCAAAAATAATTTTCCAATTTTATGTAATTAAATTGTAATTGCCCCAATCAAAACAATGAATGATTTGAATTTTTGATTCCAAGAATCTTTTTGAAGTCAAGATGTGCTTTTTATGACACTTTAGCAGATATGCCACTTGTAATTGATGAAAAGGGGAATACATGTTGTGATTGCATTCATTGATTATTTGTTAAAGGCTAAGGTCTTGAAAAGT
>JALLOT010001130.1:0-16106 GCA_036939595.1 Thalassiosira livingstoniorum | reverse complement strand
CAGCTAAATATATCAGTTTTATGGTACTACAGGCACCAAATCAATTTATTTTTTACACACTTTTTGTAGATTTTAACAAAAAGCTGATAAAATCTCTAATCAAGATTTTGACACCCCAAGATTTTTGCAATTCCTACATTGAGCTTTGTTGATTGTGTACTAATTCCTGAAATTAGATTTTAAAATTTGAGTACATCTTGTGGACTGCTAAACTGCACCATCATTATTTCAAGTATTTATTTCCTACCCCTGTATTGATGATTAACAAGTAGTACTGCTAATGTAAAAATTTCTTACTCAGAATTGGTACAAAATCTATGATGCTTACATGGGAATTGTAAAAATCTCGGGGTATTTCAAGAGCTGCGTATAAAAATCTCCAAAAAAGTGTAAAAAATAAATTGATTTTTAATCTGTAACATCAATGAGCCATTTTTGGGTCATTTTTCATCATTTTACAGTGAACTATGTCAAACCAAAAACATATATTAAAAAATATAGTCATTATTTAGTATTTTAACAATAATCAGTGGTTCTTGACCCAAAAAGCAGTTTCTACCCATGTGGTCACAATGATGATAAAACAGAATTTTTACATTTATTTGATGCCTATGGAAGACAGATATTGTCACCCTTCCTGAATCACACTCCCAAGTGGTCATAAAATTTATCAAGGCCATTCTCCTGATTTTGGCAATGAAATTCTTATAATTTCATTTTCAAAAAATTGGCAACTTATATTTGGATTTTTTGCACGTATTTGCGCATTCTCACACAATGCCGCACTATGTCTCAACAATATCACACAAGAATGTTGCACAATGTTGCACAATGTCACACATTTTCAAATGATTCTGCATAATTTTGTGTCACATGATGTTGCATGATGTTGCACTATGTCGCTGAATGCATCACGATGTTCACAATGTCACACGATTTTGCATGATTTTGCACTGAATCAAATTGCAAAATAGTTTTTTAAAAAATAATTTGGTGAAATATTTTGTTCTTACTTTATTTTTTATCAATCAAATTTGGTTTATTGCTGAAACAGTAAAAGTATAATTGTGACTAAATTCTGATAATGTGACTCAGAAAATAATGTTTTTTTTGGGTGACTTTGGAATGTTCCAGCAAAGGGTATGGGTAATGGGTATAACCAAAAATGTACCCAAAAGAAAAAGTACCAGTGGTACCCATGGGTAGTTTTTTGTTTACAATTTCTTCATGGCTCCGCACGAGGCACGAGGAATGACCAAAGACTGCAGACTGCCATGAAATAATTAATAGACAGCATCCGTTAGTGGAATACCTCCCCAACAACTGGACAAAATGGTCTCCAAAATCACAGTCAATGAAAACATCGAAAAACGAAAAGAGCAGGCAGCAGCTCGTAAGCGTGAGCTACTACTTGAGGCGCGCAAAGCTCGAAAGGAATGGATCCTTGGTGGAAGTGACTCCGACGGACATGATGGAGGCCCAAGTGCCAGTGAAAACAACGCGAGCAATGACCTTTGGAATGGAAATCAAAATCCTCTTCGAAGTTTGTATGCCTGCGGACCGGATGTGATCCCGTGCGCGCCTGAAGTGATTGCAACTTTACTTTCCTCGAGACTTGACGGGACGAGTGGCAATTCCAAAGTTGTCAATACCAAAATTTCAGCGAAAGTAAAGGATGTGTTGGAAAAGGGTCATCTTTCTTGGGAAGCTGTTTCGAAGTTGCCATCTTCGACTTCAGGTGATCATGGTGATGATGTCGTGAATAAAGATGCAGTTGCTAGAACGGATGGGCCATTGCATCAGCATATACAAGCCCTTCTTTTAAGTCTTCCTCCTCTCCCTTCAGATAGCTCGTATGATAAATTTCTCCATACACTTTGTGAGCCTGCTGCTGCAGACGTGGTCATTTCAATACAAAAATTCTGTAGGACAATTGAAGAAGCGGCAAGGGTAATGACTTCTGTCAGAGAAGATGACGACGAGGGACAAAAGCAAAGTGATGCGAAAAAATCAGGAAATGCTGGCAATAAAGACAAAGACTCCGCCAGTGAAAAAGAGAGAGGGGAAAATGGTAACAATACTAATACTTCATCATTTGGATCCTCTCAAACGACATCAGAATTGGCTGTGGCATCGGCGACAAAAGATGGTTCTGCAAGGCCATCATCATTGCAGACCCCTTCCCATATTGCAAGTTTGGCCAAAGCAGTTCGTGGATTTATGAATACAACAGCTCGTGAAATGGAAAGCCACCCTGCCTTCAGCAACTTTGAAAGCGATGATCAAAACGATGTTTCTTCTGAAATGGGGGCCGTCCGCAACGACAGTCTTGTCACAGATAGCTCAAACTTTGAGCAAGGGCAAATAAAATCAACAGAAAAGACGATTGATTCAAGCAGTAACAATTCAAAGGACCAATTAATTGCATCATTTGAAAAGTTCTTGTTCGTAAAATGCAAAGATTCCATCGATAAGGTGTTGGCAGGTGAAATTGATTCAGGCCACGATGACTATCACTTTTCACACGCCAACATTGTTACGGATGACAGTCCTCTTCATGAAAATGCCACATCCGAAACTTCTAATCCAAACACAGTTGAAGAGTCAGAGCAACAACTAAATGAAAAAATATTGATGTTGCAGTTTGTCACTCCTGACCACCTTGAAATTCACTGTCTCAAATCGAAAAACGTCATTATTAGTGGCAAGTGCATCAGTGATGAACGTAATGGCACTAGCCAGCCTGGGGATAACAGAAAAAATCAAATTGACATTTCTTTTGTGGCGGAACAATTGAAATCCATCCACAAACAATCTTCACCTCGTCAAATGTTGCAATGTATTCTATTGGCACATCGCGGAATAAATATGGCATTATCCACGGCCTTAGAGCAGGGGGTAGAAGATTCTAGTGTTTTTCAATCTTCCTCACCAGGAGCTGACGATGTACTCCCAACGCTCATACTTGCTGTCATCCATGCGAATCCACCTTCCCTCATCTCTAACATTCAATTTATTGAACACTTTGCGCCGCCAATGCTACTTCGTGGAGAGGCAGGGTATGCGTACACCAATTTATGTGGGGCCATTCAGTTTTTGAAAAAGTTGGATATGGATGGTCATTTAGCTGAAGTGACTTTGGGAGGTTTGGGAGAGGGAGCTGTATTATCTATTAGTCCAGAGGATTTTCGATCGGGGATGGAAAAGTGTAGAGAAGCAATCAAGCGAAAGGAGGAGAGCGAGAAGGCGGAGAAAATTGGTGCATCTCTATCTGATGGCAGCAACCAAAAGGGTGGGGTGATTTCTGAAGATGATGTATCAGATGCTCATTTTACCATTGGCGAGGGCGAAGAAAACAATAATATATCAGAAATAAAAATATCACCTCGAAAAGTTCGAGAAGCTAGAGCATGTGGAGAAACCATTGATCTCGACTGGGCAATGAAAAAGCAAAGTGAACTGGAATATGATCTTCGCACAATCCCACGTGGCGATAAAATCCAATCGTCACAAGCGCAGAGGGATCAACTTGCTGAAAATAATGTTGGTGGTCTTCTTCTTCCCCCTGAAGTCCCTCCGTTGCCATCCAATTTTTCTCGAACATATTCTTTTCTAGCAACCCAACCTGATGAACTCAAAATGAGTGATTTGCCTCGTTTGTTGAAAGAGTATCGTCAATTAGTCCATGCTACTGAAACTTTGCTGAACGAACGTACAACGTGGAGGGAAAACGAACGGAAGCGCCAGATTCAGATGATGAGGACTACGTTGGAGAAGAATTATGAGGATGCATTTGGATCTCCGTATTCTCAGCTTATCAATGGTGACAAAAAGAAAAAATAACCATGTTTTGACTGTTGGACGGATTGTATTTTCTTTGAATCTAGTTTCTTAAACTAAATAATGAATAATATTCATCAAAATAGATGGGATTTTTTGACCCACACTAGATTAAGAGCACCAAATAAATCATCATGGAAAGGTCAAGCCATTTTCTGGTTGCAAGAATTCTCTCCATGTAATGATTGTAAAAGTACTCATCATTAGTTTTGTATTGCCAAGAAAGAACATAGAGATTAACATTTACAAAATAACATTTTTTAAATAACCACATGGAAAGTGATTGCTCTCAATTGATTAAGGCCAAATAAAAACATTTCCAAAAGTACACAGACAAGAGGAATAGTCCCAAATAAAACAAGGAGAAAAACTAGTGGTATGAATGATTTAATATTTATCTTTTTTAGAAGATGTGGCTTCTTTTGTGATACATACTTACAACAAAGTTAAAGTCCCAACAAAATAAAAAAATAACTTTGGCCTCTTCATGAGCAACAAGCTGTCAAGTGCTAAAAAAGATTTCCCGTACACATCAGACCAGATAACAAAATCTTAGTATTCACAGGCAACTGGTCGACTGCCAAAATTACAAATTGGCTATGTGATAATTTCACAGTCAAAGTTTGGGATCCATACAACTGTAGAGAACCATCAACAGACTGCAAAATAACAATCAACAAAAATCCTTCCTTACCCTTATCAGATGTGGAACTCAGTTGGAAGAACAATGAACTCAAAATTGGAGTCAATCTAAGAACCAATCAAGTCTTCAATTATCTTAACAAGGGGAGCAATCACAATGTTCCTGCTTTAAAGTGCCATTCCCCATCACATCCTGGGTGGGCTAACAAGCTGACTTTCCTATCCAATTAAAATGCAAGCAAAGAACTCAATTGACTTTACCCAGAGCATGCATCCACAATGAAGAAAACCAAATTAGCTTGATAGTCTTTCCTTTCCTTGAAGGAGAGCATAACACTAGTAAAAACAACAATTTATCATGAGGAGGAGGAGGCCTTAGCAACAAAGGACCATAAGATGAGGCAAAAGAAGCATCAAATCTTCTTCTGCCTCAGCATTGCAAACCAACATTGGGGCAAACCAGTAGGTGTTAAATTAGGGTGGCTAGAAGAGAAAAATGATGTCAAATGAGTCAGGTTTCAATGTCCAATCACTAATTTACTAACATACAAGAAAAATATAATGCTGACCTAACCTCCAAAATTATGAATAATATTGGAGACAAAGACTAATGCAATTGGCCTTGAAACTCCAACAAATCTTCACTTTTTAAAAATGTGTTGCACATGTATGATGACCACTGTCATAAAGCTATGGTCATTTAAAGTTTCAAATGCATATTTTTCAACCAATCCTATATCAGCAATACCCACAGGTACTTAAAAGAAAGAGCAATGGAATGTATCTGAGATGCATTGAAAGTGGTCAAAACCGGTTGGAAAAATATAGATCCACTGCTTTGAGATTTTTTGGGTATGAGACTGCAACATATTTACCAAGCACTTTACCCAGAACATCAGAGAAACAAAAAACTTCAGTGAAGCAAAAGCTAAACTCAAAACCATCATTAATTCTACTATCCTGTGACAAAGTGACCAAATCCATTAAAAAACTACAAGAACTTTGTGCAAGAGGTTTGGGAATTGCAAATGCTCCTAAAAATTTCATTTGTTTTTCTGTGAATGTGAAGATTTGGAATTAATGAGGGCATTGGGGACACAATCATTGCAGAAAAAAGTCAAAGTCACTCAAAAAAAACATAACACAAGCACTCTTAGAGAATGATTTAAAGACTCTAGTCACAATTCTGACTTAACCACCTGTTATATGGTGATTCTCAAACCAAAACTGCCTCATTTTTGTATATACATCAATAAATCATTTTCACACAAGTATCCTACAGAAAACCCATTCAATATTTAGAGATTTTTCAGTTTTAGCAGATCATACAAAATCAAAATTAGCTAGAATCAAATTTGTTGAGTGTTGAGAGATGATAGAATTGGGATTACAGGATTATTTGTTTTTGTTGTGATTTATGAAATGTAGAATAACTTTTTTGTGGGCTGACATGGAACTGGTATTTCCAACAGCCACTTTCCAACATTCAAAAAAATCTATCAATGCAGATATTGTCAATGAATCAAGATTACAAGCAGTAACTGAGATTATTCATTAACTATGAGATAATTATCATTGGCCATTCTGTTGTAACTTATTTCTTCTTTCTTGGTTGTCAGTTGTCCACATCTGCCCTTGCCATTGGTCACTGACGTGTTTGGGGCATGGTTTCTATAGTCCTCCTAACAGAAAATCCTGGCAAAAGGTGGTTTTTGTGCATTTGGATGGCATTTCTCACTGATTGCAAACATTCATACTCCATCACATTTAGACTTGGACTGTGTCCTTTTGCTTTTAAATGTTTCTACCATTGTGTCTTGTTCCCTATTCTTAATCACTTTCACTACAATTGCATTTGTTGAGTGTTTATAACAAATCAGCAGGTACTGTTACATTCCTTGATAGTTACACAGGGGTCTGTCCTGTTAGGTTAGTTTAGATTGTACCAGTGTTTCAATCTTCCAATGTAGAAAACAAAATGTTCTATTCCTACATTGGCCTTGTGTTCTGGATCCATGACTTTTGAAATGTCAAATGGATCAAAGACACCATCAGTGGAAATTACCAATGTAGTACTTGTTGGTCATGAGGCTGAGGTACTTTGCATACCTTGTCCTTGTCAGTGAATGTGACCTTAAGAATAGCCATTGATGGTAATAAGTTTTTTAGATAAGTTCCTCTCTCAGTTCTGGGATTATAGGCAGTTGGTTCTTCTTGATGGCTTTAAGAAGAGTTGTTTTGGGTGATGAAAAAGGCATTGATGCAAATACATGGCAAGTTCTGGTAAGGTTGAAGCTTCATGGACGGGATTAATACATTTGCAGGTTTCATCAATAGGTTCATTGCTTGTGGATTAATTAGCTGTATGTTCTATGATTGGAAGGGGTCGAATGCCAGTCTTGGTGCACTTCTTATCATAATATAAAATAATGTTGTTTCCATACCTGACAGTGCATGTAAATTTGTTGGATTTTACTTCACATCTTGTATTAATGAATAGACCTGGTACAATGTATGCTTAAACTGCAGCTACTGGTAAGTTGGACAGCACTTGTTGATGTGTTTGTGTTGTTGCGATAAATTGTCCATTGGGCAATAATGTGATATGTAATGGGTTGGTGTTTGGTACTTATTATGTTGTTAATTGGGAGATGAGATTGTCAAAAATGACTTGTCGCCCCTGAATTAACTATTGTCCATCTTGTTATATTTGGTAAAAAATGCTCTAGATAGTTATGTTCTGGTTCTTTCTGTTCCAGCTATAAGAACCTTTTCTAGATTGTTATTTTGAAGTCACATGATTGTAGTATACATGATGAGTAAGAAATCATCAAAGTTAGTTGTAATTTTAGTACATGAAACAGCAAGTTCTACAGAATTTATCATCTACAATGATATTAAAAGAAATGCAAAATTATAGCAATGATCATATAAATTCCTTTATAGTTTGATTATTATTCTGGGGAAATTGGACTTTGAAAAATAAAAAATTCTACAATTTCTGTTTGCAGCTCCTGTGCCAAAAATCATTCAGGCCTTTTGGCCTACCCATTATCCCTTACTTTTCTACTATGTAAAAACTTGTGTTAAGTTTTTATGTACTTACCTTGGCAAACCTCTAAAGAAGAAGAATACTGTTGAAAACATTACTCCAGCTTAGGTCCCTGTCAAGCTAACTGATAGAAAGTAGCAGATAATGTTCTACTAGGAACTCTTGTTTAAGCTTTACTTTTACTCAACTTCCAAACAATTCATTTAAATCTTATTTTCAATTTAACATATGGCTAGATTTTTACCACACAGTTCATTTTTAAAATAGATGATTCATCTTCTTGGTTGTTTTAGCTGGAAATATTTTGTCAAAATATTCTACCACCACTAATGCAATGCCTATATCAAAATCTAAAGGAGAAAAGTTAATTTTGTATCAATCTTTTGCTAAATTATACATTTAGTGTTAAGATCAATCACTTTTAACAAACACTAATACTTTTGTGTGTAAAAATGGAAAAATATTAAAATGATAATTTCATTCTTATTTTCTCTGTTATTTTATGGGAGTAAGTAGTACTCTTTATTGTGCCAGTAAATTGGGTGGTTTGTTGATTGTTATTGTGTCTTCTCTCCAGCCTGGGGCTGATATGCCATTGGGAGTATTCTGAACTATTTGATCCAGCTACTCTTTATCTTTCAGCATGAGCTGGAAGTATTCCACTCTTGCAACAAGGTGAGTTTTACCACAAACCCACAACAATTACCCCTCTGGCTCTGACTGACAGCTAAGCTATGCTGAAGATAGACAAGGCCTCCACACTTGAACATGCCTTCAAAGTTGTTACCAACAAAGGATCATTACATCTTTCATAAGTTTTATTAACACAACAAAACTCAAATTCAAAATAAGTGTGAATATTTTCTTCAGACCATGCATTAAGAGCTCAAAGTCATTCAGTTATCTGGTATGACATCAAATTGACAGAGAATTCCTATGCCAGCTCCCGTGTGCTGTGGTACCACTTAGCAAATCCAAATGGAGTGTGTACTACAGAAAAATCTGGAAAACACATTGAATGAGACAACACATGCTCTCTTCTAAAAAATCCTTAAATGTCATTGCTGTTGAGAAGTCCAATATGGTGCATAATTAAAACAAGCACTCCATCAAAAATATTCCCTGCTGTAGCACCTAGCACCACAACAACTTCTTATTACCCAGTACAGAATGAACAGCATAATAACAAATCTTAACAAATGCAAGGGGAGAGGAGAAGTTTGGATTTGGAGCTGCTGCGTATTTATTTTGTAAGTAGGTAGAAGAGGGACAAAAAATGTGGCGCGCTTCCAGGTGGAGGCTTGAGTACGTAGACCGTTAGTTAGTATGCACACGTACGTACGACGTATGGTACTACTTACCTACCTACCCGCCCTTACCTACCATAATATAATATTATAATATATAGATAGTACTACTACTAAGTAGTACTATACTAAGAAGTAGTAAGTAGTATTATATTATGGAGTAAGTAGTAGTACTTAGTACTATTATTGTAAGTACTTACTTACGACAGGCCGGCAGTGCACCAATGCTCACCAATGCCAAGAACCTCCAAGATGGAACCTGAGCCTGAACAGAACCACAGAACGCGACAGAACCAACAAAACGGCGCCGATACCTAAGTACCCAGATTGAGAAGGCTGAGATTTCATCATGGGACATCCTACTGCAATCTTTTTGACACCCCCAGACCCGAACTACAAATGTGCCATTTGCCTTGACATATTTGAAGACCCCGTCTCATTGCTTCGATGTGGGCACACCTTTTGCAGACTGTGTCTCGAGACGTCATTGGAACAGTCGCCTCATAACAACGACGAAGATAGTGACGATGAGAGTGTAGCCCAAACTGGGGGGAATTGTCCTGAGTGCCGTGCAAAAATTGACGTCAGTGGTGATAGTTCATCGAAGGGTCGGTCTGGAAAAAATAGGAGTTCTACTTCTACCGAACAGGATGGCGACAATTCCGATGTCAACGGAAATATTATCCATTCAGTGCGTGTCATTGAAAGTGCCATTGGCAATAGCATCGTGAGATGCAAAAATACTCACTTGGAAGGAGAAGATGTTGATCCGCAGCAATGCGTAGCTTGCAGCTGGACCGGAAAACTTTGTGAATGGCCGATACATGCCGCGAGAGAATGTTCTATCGAAATTATCTCGTGTCCGGTTTCTGGTTGTTCGCACAAATGTTCCAGGGCTGACATGAGAAAACACACGGGGTCTAAGGCGTGCATCAATAACGCAGTGAAAAGCAAGGTGGAAGAAAAAATGGAGCTTTTCAGGACCGCTGCTGAAGAGGAGTGGAAGAAAGAGGCTACTCGGCTCGTGAAAAAGCTCGAGAGACGTCTATTTGAAGTAAAGGTAGAAAAGGATGTGTTGGAAGCTTGCATGGAAGGAGAATCGGAGAAAAGGCGAAAGTTAGAGAAAGAAAATCTGATTATGAGGCGTGAAATGCAGAAATTGAGTAAATCAAACCAAGCTTTAGTGGAGGAGCAGGAGTGATTGCACCAAAAGATTAAAACGATTGGGGGTGAAAAAAGCAGGAAACGATCTCATGTATTGCTATCCGAATCAGAAGGTTCTCCTATGGCTGATGCACAAAGATCGAGCGACAAGAAGAAAAAGAAAAAGAAGAAAAAGTCGAAGCGGAATGGGACAAAGGACGGTCAACCACGTGCTCGTGCAGTATCTACAGACTTAGATTGTTAAGTTTTCGGAGGTTTCCGCTCACACGTTTTCTGAAGTCCGATTTTTGAGTGGATCCATCACCATTGACCATTGCATCTGATATTTTCTATCCTTCTTTTGTTTCCGCATGCGAGATAGAGTGAGGGGATGGAATGGCATCTTTCCGCTCTGTTGACGAACAAACCCTGTAGCTCTTGCGGATGATAGTGAGTTGTGTTGAACACAGCAGTAAACAATGCGATTGAGGAGGTGCTCCAATAGAATGAGCGAACCTCCCTCTGCAAGAACAGCATGGGTATAAGCTAGTTAGAATGCAAAAGTTTACCATAATAGAAAATTAATTCCAATCATATCATTTCTATCGTGATTTTATCGCGTGTCCTCTTGATTACCATGGCGTGTTTTCCAGTGTTCAATCTCCAGTACTTAGGTAGGTACATACTTGGCTCTTTCAACTTCAAACATAGACAAATTCTGCAATTATCTGGTGTTCTCACAAAATAATTCCAGTCAATTGTTGCAAAATGTTTCTAGAATCTTCCCCCTAAAATGGAGCGAAGATTCTCAATCTAATCCATTAGGTTTTCTAAAAAGTCTTTCTCAAATTGCTCATACCCATGTTTCTGTTTTTATTATTGAAGAAACTTTTTCCTTGAAAGTACCCATAATCTTTCGTTTTTGGATTGAGCTGCTATCCAGGCCAATCCCACCAACTGTTCTGACTACTCTCTGTCCTTGTTTATTCTTGAGGCTTTTAGATTCTCCATTGTAACCTGTTTTCAAAAAGAATCGTCCAAGGCCAAAAACAATGGCTTGATAAGCTTTTTTCTTCTGCCTCTCCAAATTCCCCAAAACTTCAGTTTCTGGAACAATCCATGCTGGTGCCCATTGTTTTCCACATTAGCCAATACAGCAGCAGTTTTTGCGGCAACTTTTCTTGACACCCTACAGTTTTGTGAAAGTACCCATGGGATTTTACTTTGTCTCCCCAACATTGTGTGTACTAAAACAATGGCAATGACAATTTGACCTTGGTTCTGTCTTGTATCCTCGTGCATGAAACTCAGATCTTGCATTATTTACAGATGTGTGACAACAATGTTCCAGTGTGAAACCAAGTGATGCAACAGTTAACTTGCTTACTGTTTAGATTAATGAATAAATATAATGCAAGTCTATTCATAATTGCCGTAGCTACTACAGCTGCATTCAATTACCATTAGGTGGTTACTTGCTAATTTTGGATTAGTTGTCAGTTGCAACTTGGCCAAAATGAAACAAACGTATTTCACTGAAGTGCACATTTTGAAGTCCCTAAAACTTGACACATCCATTACAGAGCTCAAATGACTGGACTGGAAGAGTCGAGTCTTTTGTCTTATAGCTAAAAAGTATCATTTTTAATGGATTTGCCCACCTTTCAGTCATGTCATCTACTTGCTTTTTGAGCTCAATACATCAACACACTGAAAACAGGTAGTCTCAGGTCTCAGGTGGAGTCAACTTCTTCTCAATATCTTCCTCTTTTGGTGGGTAGCATTAATATATATGTCAATTGTATGATTCATATCCAAAAATCTGAGTGGAAAAACTTTCTTTGATTGAGATTGAGATTATCTCACAGAAGTTCTTTTAGAATTACCATCATAATATGTTGCATGTTGAATGATTGAAGTAACAATGGGTCATACTTCTTCCATGTTCTAATTACTCATTTCCAAGCATGAAACTGTTGCAATTAGTGTGTTATCATTGATTATTGAGATTGTCTACTGTCGAAACATTGCCATGTTTACTTGGTGGGACAAACTCTAATGGTACAATCAACAAAACAATCTTATTTATAAAAAGAAAAAACTTACTACAAAATACCTAAAACCAGCAAGATAATTACTACAAGAGCTAGAAAACAACAGAAAATGAAAAAGCACCAAACAATGTCTTAAATATCACTACTAGTAGTATGAGCATGAGAATGTAGAAAATTGGAATTTTGTAAAAAAAATACCCGATAGAGTGAGAAGAATAGATATAAAGCAAATTCATCTTCAGTTGACTATTTCTTGATGCTGAAATTTGATTTAAATATTATCTAAAGTCAATTCATCTATATGCTTAAAAATTTTAGAATTGATTTTGCATTCAAACTGGGTCCCATATACTTGTTATTGAAACCTTTATCTACATCTGGTCTTGAACTTTCATTTTGAAAAAAATCATATTGGTAAATTGTCATTATTGAAAAATTTATTCCAAACAATGATAGAAGTTACTTTTGAAAAATTAGCTGTAAATGGTCATGCCATGTAATTTCAATCATTGCTTTTTAGGATATTTGGAAATGAGAACCATCATTGTCATTCTTCTTTAAAACTGTGTAAATGGAAAGTAAATTTTTATATTCATTGGATTCCATGTATAGTACTACACTCAAATATCATAAAACAGAAATTTAAGAGTACATTTGATATTGTACATAGTCAAAGCATAAAATCCATTTAAAAATGAATGAAAATAAAAATTGCATTACTATTGTGTGTTGCCTTGTCTGAAACAATGGGAATGTCTAATGGCATACTAACACTGTTTTATGTTCACTTCTCTTGAAGTTTAAACTTGTTTTATTAATTTTCAAAATAAATGAATGTCAATTTATTGGATACAGGCTTGTCTTTTGAGTGCTTTAATCTTACAGTGTTTTTTTTTTTATTTTTTATTATTTATGCATGCTAGTTACTTGATGACTATGAGCTTGTTGTAATTGGGAAGCATAATTTTTATCTAAAAGGAATTTCAATCATGTTGGTTGGGTGATTGAGGTAACAAGTGAGAAAAAAGAACATGTTGCAATAACTGTAAAGATTTGATAATTCACAACTAGGCAATGCAGAACACTGTCTATTTGATTTGATATGATATGATAAACACATAGGGAACTATGATACAAATGGTTGAGATTCCTAAACATACTATTATAATGTAAACAATCGTTTTTGTGTGTACCTCCAATTGAGAAAATTGAATTTGAGTGAATTGAAAGAAACAAGCATTGATGTCTGGAGCCTGGACCATTGATAGTACCCAAATAAATAGAGGAGAACAAAAGGCTATTTTATTTTGTCAAAAATCTGGCAACTAAATTTATTCAAAATAATACCATTTAACTTTATTGATTATTTCTCCTTTCAGGTGCAGTGAGCCTGCTCCAAAAGTGGCCCCCAGAACTGAATAGAGATTTTGGAAAATTTGCTTTCTGATAGCACCATTATTGCAGCTAAAGCTAAAGCTCAGTCCACATTGGACCAATAGTGTTGAAATTACAACTGTGCATTCATCAACTATGTTTAAATGCACTGATGTAATTTGAAGTGTAGATGTGGCATGTGGATTGAGCTTTAATTGCAAATGATAATATTATTTTTGTGCAGGTTGCCAGCCAATGCCAACAATGATGCCAACATCAAAAGCAATACCATTTTCTTCAGCAACAACACCCCACACCAAATACAAATACCACCTTCACATCCAACATAAAAGACTCCGTAGGTAAGTTTAATTGCCATGTTGGGGTGTTCTTGATGTTGATCATTGCTTCTTTTTCTAGGGTGGCTACTAAAAATTAGCTTCCCCGTGACACCCGTTTTTAATGTAATTTCTTTCCTGACACCTCTCACACAATAAATGTTCCACCCTTTCTCTTCCCTCCCTTTAACTTAAGGCTCAAGAAAATGATCCATGGGTCAGCAAAAGTGCCTAGAGTGAACCAGGAACCCAGAAGTAAGAGCCATCTTTTGTCCCTCATTATCCTTGGCTAATGTTGGACCAACCCCCATCATCTTCCCTTTTCCTAATCAGTTTATTGCTTACATGACCTCTTCTTACTCTTACTCCAAATGTTTGAATAGCCAATCAACATCAGGTCTAAATGACCAGAGCCCACTTTTCCTTACAAAGCAACCAAATTTATTGAAGATGCAGAAAATCTGATCATGACCAAATAACAGCTGCCTTGCACTATCTCTGTGTTTAATATTCCTTACTATCACTTTGTTGTACACCTCTAGAATTTATGATATAGTGAAGTTAAGAAGTCAATCAGATTCAAAGCACAGGGATATGAGGCAGCATTCTGAATTAAGCAAACTTTTTATGTATTTTTATTGTCTCTGGCAAGAATAAAAGTCTGTGCATTCCAGGATATCTTTTCTCTTTCTCCATTGTACTATTTTCCTTCTGGTAGGCTCACACAGGTGAAACTCAGAGGCCAACTATGTTTGCTGCCAAATACCTCCTGGGCTAAGCCATCACCATTGTCCCAACCACATGGCTAAGGCTAGGCTGTCTGCCAGGTCACCCTATCACATGAAAGCTAGTGTTTGCTGAATCCTATCAATATTTAAGGAATCAATGAAGTGATTATATTCATTGGGATCAGGTCAAGATGCTGAGAATGGATATGGCATGTGGAATTCATGAAAATGGAATTTTTCTTTCACCATCATTTCCAGCTGAATACAACACAGTAAGTATCAAGGTATTGTACTACATTTTTTTTTGTATGCATGACAGCACTAGCAAACAACAATATTAGTGCACAGATAGACCAAAATCAACAGAAATGCCACCTGAAATAATATGGTAGATGGAGAGGCACGTTTATGTAAATAACTTTTAACTGATAGATATAAGTGGCAAGCATTTTAACTATGTACTCTTATGAACACACTAGTAACAACAATGTTAAAGATGTAGGAGAGACATGCCGAAGCAATTTTGGCAGAATCATGTGTTGAATATGTAATTAATTTAATAGAACAATTTGTGTTTAAAATTAGAAAAGTGAAACCAGGCTTAAACAAAGCAAAGTGATAGTGACAGCAACGGATGTCATCTGGCGAGTCCTCTCTGTTGATTAGAGGTGGCAACCAGTTGACCGGAAATTGAAACTTGGCATGTCGACATGCCTCACAAAAAGACAATCCAGTATAAGCTGCAGCAAAAATATTCAAAACAGCATTTCCAGTTGCCGTTGTGGTTACCGTCAAGGGAATAACTGCACCTGAAGCAGCAACACACACAAACCCGCAACTACAGATAAGCTCCCGGGGATGGGGAGACAACCTTCCGTGTGTCGTTCCTTGCGGTGTGGTCATCACCTTCAATAAATATAATAATAATGATTGACAAGGTTAGAAGACAATAGAGAATAATTTAAAATTGAGACAATGTGCATAGATAGGAACTTACAATCAAAAGCCAGGAAAGAAAATCCAACCAACACGCCAAAAACCGTAGCAGCCAATGCACAAAAAAATGGAGCACAAGTCACCAATGCACCAAAAACCAAAGAACAAGCAGCCAGCATGACTTTTGCTGATGGTTTCATTAAAGTAGGCTATGGAGCTGCCATGGCACAAAGTGGCAAAGTGCTTGGAGCACTCGATCCACTGGTGGACTTTAACAATTTACAAAGATCACACAAAAAGAGGAGTCAGGCACAATATATTATTAAAAAGGGAAGATGTAAAGCAATCACAAAGTGCAAACCTGCAAGACAAGGAACTGAAACAATCACCCAATTAACAAACAGCAAGCTTACCATTAAGGGGGACTAAGGCCATGGATCAGGAAACAGATGAAGAGGAGCATTGGTGGCTGGGGATCATTGTGATCATTGTTTCTGCTTGGCACCTGGTTTGTTGTGTTGATTGTGTTTTAAGTGAGCTGTGGAAGCTTGGAGGATGCAAATACTTACTGCACGAGAACACCTGTAGAACATGCACTAATTCCCATGTAGAAATAAAACTTTGCAAAAATCCAATTTCAGCAATTCCACATGCTAGAGCTGCAATCTGCTACTCACAGCATTGCTAAACAT
>JALLOT010001129.1:2188-16107 GCA_036939595.1 Thalassiosira livingstoniorum | reverse complement strand
GTAGAGAATCCTGGCCAGCCCCTTCCATTGTCTTCCATGTGCTTCCATCATCTTCCATCATCTTCCATCAAGCTGCGCATTATGCATGATTTCAGATGAAGGGGGCAGGATTATTTTGACCTTGGATTAGAACCACAAAAAAGGGCCATTTCAATTGCCCTGCTGACTGGCAGTAGTTGACACCAAATTTCTATGATTGGTCATGTGGCAGGGCAATCCTTGGACTGTCTCTGGATCCGGATAGTTAGAACTACTCTATTGGCTAAAAAAATGACACTTATGGAAGGACATTTTTGTGTCTGCATGAACATTGACCCATGATGCTCAAGCTTGACACATACAACAATTAGACACAAGAGGCATGATGCTTTGGACACTGCACTGAATAGACACACACAACAAAAATATCAAGAAAGCATGCAGGAATTGGTATTTTCATGCATAAGATCCTAAATTTATTTGAGATTTGAATTGGCAATAATTTGTTTCATTCATCAAAAGATTTTAAAGTGCAATCATATTTTGAGGCAATAGTTAATACACAATAACTGAACACAAATAAAACAAAAACTTTGATTCCTATTTTTTGATGCACGAGTAAAAAAATTGAACTTGTCAGTACCCAAGCATCAGTAGTCAATGAACTTGTTACGGACACTGCATGTAACCCCAACTGGCATGCGTGCATATGCTTATGTGTCAAAAATTGATTCACGGGAATCAAAATCTCTTGTGCAGTACATGGACATGTACTCAAGGTTTTGTGTCCCAACAATCAATTTTTTTGACACAAGGGCACTGCACTTGTCCCAGTGCAGTTACATACAGTAGCCTCATTTTTCAAGTCCTGGATTTACACTTCTGAAAGTTAAGGGAGTGTTTCTTGGCGTTTTGGAAAAATTCTTTCAGCCATCCATGTGTTCTAATGCTTAGTTGCTCTGTTGGATTTTGATGGTCAGCGTTGGAAGCTCAAAGACACTAAATTCTATATTCTTTTGAAACTGTGATAATCTCTACATATCAATTCTATGGATTCAGTAAAAATGTCATATCTTCAGCATCTCCATCAGGAAATACCTACACAACTTGGCTTTCACCTTTGTTAGTATTGAATATTTAAATGTTTTACATTTGTTATTTTATTTGTGAAAAATTCCCTTGGTATCTCTATCTCTTGTTCATCTTTTGTCAGAAACCATCACATTCTGTTGTAATTCCTGGATATAAGATATCAGTAAAAATGAAAAAAATTATCCTTGTCATTGCCATAACATTGTCTAAATCACATTCCAATCACAAAGCTACTTACCAGTCTTTGCCTGTCACAGTAAGCCAAACTAGGGTATATGCATCCAATAATACCACCATACAATCATATAAAAAGTAAATTGAACAGAAAATCATTGTGTCAATTTAAGCATTGGTGCTCATTATATGAGAAAAATTTGATCTTACTACAAAAATGCAGAAAACTTTTTGATGATTCTTATTTTCTGTTTTCCCTTAGAAATATCTAAACAACCAGTTTTTGGATTTAGATTTGAAAATCAGGCATTGAAAATTTGTTTATATTTTCATTGATACTGCACTCTATCAGTCTATCTGGGTTTAACTACTGTAACATCAGACAGTTTAAACTATACAAGATTAAAAAGTACCATGTCTAGTGTTCAATCATACCACTGATCTAAGTTTGATGTGAAATACTACTAACTTTATTTTATTTTTGGCACAACAAGCTTGTAGATCAAACATTTTTTTCTAAAATTTAAAAACAAGAAAACCTTACTTAAGAACAGAAAAAAGATGTATTATTTTCTGTTATCTCTTTATATAAAAAATATCATTTGGTTCATCATAAAAAAAACTTTTGTGACAAGACATTCTGAAGTACATTATCTTAAAATATAGATATGCTACATGGGGGACTACAAGAAAATTCAGATATTGTCCAATATTGAATCTTGATTTCTTTTTTAATAATATTCTAATACTAAAAAAAAATACTTTTTCGGGGAGAGCCTATGCAAAAAATAGTATACTCTACAGAAAACTTACGTAAGCTACTTGCCTCAATACCAGATCCTAAGTAGAACTCCTACCGCAACAAAAAAGTCTCTGGAGGCAAGAAGTGCCAATGGGATTTCCGCGATGACCGGCTCCCACATCAGACACAAACAACAGACACAAGGACAAAACAAACAACAAACATCAGCACTCCCGTCACCACCAAGCATGGAGAGTGATACTAACCGCCACTGAAGGTGGAAAAATGACACCAACTTGATAGTTATCATCAAATCTGGCCTGACATGTGGGCTCGCCTGGTGACACCGACATTCATCATGAGGAGAGGGCAGACAATGCCACCCTCATCACGGGGAATGAGATCAAAGGGCATGTCATGAGACCTGAGGGGACGAACAGGAAATATCAACAACCGTGGAAGGGGCCGCGGGCGTGGCAACCAACAGCCTCAGAGCTGGACCTTCACCATTGATAATGAATATGGTGGGGGAGGGGGCAGTAAAGCAATCACCCCAATTACGGATGTCAGCACAGCAGCAAAAAGCATCCTAGCTCAACTAATAGCAAAGCCAATAGAGGAGGATATAAAAGCAGATATTGTCCCAACCCTCAAACAAAGTGAGGGGTTGAATGTGCTTGTTAGCATAGCGGCAAGGAGAGCACACATGTTCACAGGCGGAGCCCTAGGAGGATCAGCAGACTATCTTGGAACAAAATCGATGAGGGAACTCATCAATATTTGCAATAACAGAGAGTATGCAACAACAGTGGTCAAGGCAATGCCCAATCCCCCGGTGTTTCCAAGTGAAGAAAATGGTCTCTTGCCAGAGTGAGTTCATCTCCTGATGGGTAATTCTTACCGCACCATCATGAAAAAAGACCAACCTTCCAATGAAGAACTGACCCCATTCATTGCAAAATTTGTCACATGGTTCTATGATAAACATGCAGCGGATATACTAAAAGTACTGCAAAACCAACCAGCAGAGGTATTGAAACGTCTCATAGTTACATATGGGGGTGTGGCCAATATGACACGAGCATTGGGATTGTCGATTGAATTCACCTTCCCCCAACTAATCGAGATAGATGACACAGTACGGTGGCTCCATCCACCTCGGGATTTGATGGAACTCAAAGTACCGCAACAAAGATGAACTTGGACATGGCAGTGTTCAACAGCAAATTGGGATCAAAGAAAAAGAATGACCTAATGCAACAGTATCAGTGGTTAATTCCGCAATACTTTGACATGCAGAGCAACCTTGTACTCCAGCATCTGCAATCTCTCACCCCAAATTATCTCCAGACCCTCACATGGGTGCCTGGGACATTGATCAGTGAATTACAGCAATTTGCCCCAGTGAAGGAGGCCATTGGATAACAGCAGACGGCAGCAGAGAGTGGCACTCAAATGGTATATAAAGTTCTAGCCAAAACCACCAGCACAGAGAACGAAATGCAACAATACCACCAGGTGGTGAAACAATTGAGTTATCACCTGTTCAAGGAGATAGAATCCATGGGTCAAACCATCAGTGTATGCAACATGGGGGGACGCATCATTGATGACAAACAATTCATCCCTGATTTACAGGAGGACTGGGTACCGTTTCTGCATTCCCATGCTAAAGTAGCAGGTGGAGGAGTCCAATTTAAAATGCAGTTTCAGTCAAGTTTTTCTCTTCCACAACTGTCACACCGCAATCTGATGCAACATGAAGATCAAACAGCACACCACCTCCAATTCCTAAAGGCCAATAAAATGGAATTGTGTTATGTATCCAAATACTGCCATGGAGCAACTCCAATCTACTTTCTTCAGCGTAGCAACATCTCAGATGATGTAGTTGCGGTCAAAAAGGAGCTCATTAAACAAGCATCCCTTGTATGCCCATTGAACCACAGTGACTTTGATGTGGTGTGGAGAACAATCGTGGCTTCAGTTTACACAGATCAACGTAACACGGCAATCCACGCAAAGACAACTAAAAGGCATTAGTGGTGATGGCAAAGCCGCTATCCCACGAGAAGGTTGAGAGTGCATTGAAGGAGGTTCAACCGTGTGAAGATACCATCAATTATCCTGCAACATATGACTTGAAGCTGGAATTTATACCTCCTTCAAAGTACAAGAACTTACATCATTTGCACTTTGTGGTAGAAATTCAAAATGATTTCTTGAAACAAGTTGCAATGGTCAAAGTGGAAGGAGTGGACTCAAGTTTTGACTTCTTTGATTTCATTCTGAGCATTCATGTGAAAGATGCAAATGGATCCATCATCTCAAACACATTAAGTTTGAGGCAGATCCTAGTATCCTCAGATAATCTTTTTGAAATGGATGGGGAAACACATTCAACTCACTTTACTAAAATGCCCATGCGGCAAACAGTGGATGTTCCAATTGAGTGGAGATCAAAAAGAATTGACAAAGAAGGTGGTGGCTGTCCCATTACTAGTGGCCATTTGGAACCTACTCAGCAAGACGGCAGTCCCTTGCTTGTCTTATTCCACTGAGTCTAGCAAATATTGGGATGCAGGGCCGGCTCCACCAAAGGCAGAGGCAAGTCTGACAGAGCAGGCATCTGTGATAGGAGATGCAGGATCAATTCACCAGTTAATACAACAAATGTCAACCCAACTAGCTGAAAATAATAAAATTATTCAGGAGATCCAGCGGCAACGCAAAGAGGACAATCTCAAGACGGAGAGGGAAAAGGAACAGCTGCCAAACATGCTAGCAAAGGTAGTAAAAGGCCTTGAGGGCATTCCTAACTCAACTGAAGTCTTATCAGTGGATTCAGAGCTAAAATTATCAACATCCGAAACTCAGCTGGCAGTGGCAAAGATGCAATATGAAACTAAACACCATCTGCATTGGTATGTAGGAAGCATCGACAACCTTATGCAGTCGTCTGGGGAGGTTAAGGCAAAAGTGGCCAAATTATTGAAAAAGTTTGAAGATCTTGAAGCTCAGGACAACACTCATGAGTCTGTGAGGTCTGCCATCATTACAACAGTAAATGCAATTCAAGCTTGACTAGTGGAAATTAGTGCTGAGGTGAAGTTACTGAAGAGTGAAGCAGCCCAGCCAAAATGACAGACGGATCTTCTCCATAAACTTGAGAGCTTCACCAAATTGACAGAGGCAGAAACTCTATTGGATAGTGACAAGCTTGGGACACTAGCTGACAACATTATTGATCATATGGTCAATATAGTGGATGAAAATGAAAATCAAGCAGAGTTTAAGGTGATTCTTAAAAAGCTTACAGAACTGCAAACAAGGTACCGTCAAATCTCATACCGCATCAGGACAGGGGTGGCCAAAATTAGGCAAATGATGAATGAGTTTATCAAGTCAGGTGAAGAGACACTAGCGCAAGAAACCAGTAACATGCTTAAGCTGGTTTTCTTGCTGGACAAATATACTTTGGCAATCAGTGCAGCTGGAGCGTTCTCAGCATCGGACTTAGTGGGAATGGGAGCTCCGATTCAACACATTGCTCAGCTATATGTTGAAGTTAGTGGAAAAATTGATAAAGTGTTGGCCAAACAACCTCAACATGTAAGGTGATTTAGTGATCCCAGAGGCCACCAAGAGGTGGAACTGGAGGTGGTATGGGATGTGCTGGCTCCCCAATCTAGCTTGGTGGAAGCCAATGAAAAGTCAAGGGCCAGCAAGCAGTGCACCAGCAAAAATCAGCATGAGGCAGTGAAGACTCCCCCTCGAAGCCAAGATAAACCTTGTGCCGAGATGGAAATGGGGACACCAGAACCTCACAAATCAGCATCAGCAATGACACCTCATTCATTGCAACCAATCAACTTTGCAGAATCAGAGGTAGGTCAGAGGAAGGAGGCAGACAAATCCCATCAAAAGACAGCAGCAGGGATGGAAGAGAGCAAGGCGCAATCACAAGGACAACAGCCACTCAAAGTGATTGAGGAGGTGAAAGATCAGGCTGACGAGGAACCAGCAACCTCAAAGTCAACTAATGCACATGGCATTAAGCCCATTACCCTCAGTGAACAATTTCAGTTGGATGAAGATGGTGATTCTCACACTACAATCGATGAGCAGGGAGGCAAAGTAGAGAGCACAGATCAAGTGGTGAAATGGAAAATCTAATGCACTGGTAGCCCTGAAAGAGATGAGACCAAGGATGAAGAAGAGTTCAAATTTGATAGTGGCTTGGAGTCAGACTACAAGCAAGTCCTTGAGATGAAGACGAATGAGAAGTCGAGACAAGAGGATGACAGTCAACCTCCCCCAAAAGAGCTCAAAAACCCTCATGAGATAGAGGTTCCGTACACGGATCCTCCAGATGTCCCTATGGACCCCAACAGTGATCGGGTAAAGCTTGGAATGCTTCAAGTGCAAGGAATGAAATGGTCGACAAGGAGGTTTAATGCAAAAAATTAGTGACAATTATTTCCCAGAATCATTAACTTCAAAGACAACCATCAATAACTATTATCAAAGTGAAATCAAATCAAATCAACAGCAGCAAAAATGTGTGGCCCAACTAAGCCCACGAAGGCCATGAGCCCAGAAATCAGAACAATTCAACACTACTTCACTCCAGCAAAACCAAAGCAACAAAGAAATGCATTAACTCAACAATCCCTTAGAGAGGACCTGGGGATACCACTTGAAAATGACACAATAGAAGCAATGGGAGACAAGCTAGAAGATAAGCCCTCCAACATTATGCAAGTGGCTCTCCAAAACATAAATGGCATTAGCCTCAGAGAAAATACCATGGTGATGCTGGAGGTGGCAGCAATGGGATCCCTCCAACTAGATGTGGTGGCGTTTACAGAAACAAATATTCACTGGACCTCTTCCAACCGTCAGAAAATGAGATCCCAACTGAACTATCATCTGGGGTCAACAAGGATGGTGGTGTCCTTGTCATTGACATCACACAATGTAAGTTACCTCCCAGGAGGAACAATGTTAGCAACAGTGGGAAAACATACAGGTCAAGTTCATAGAATGGGTCATGACTCATGGGGGAGATTTTCTTGGATGACAATGAGAGGACAGAGGGATGAAGGGATTTTTCTTATATCTGCATATTGAGTCCCTCAAACAAAAGGAACAGAGGCTGGTCCATCAACCGCATACATGCAACAGCTTAGGGAAATGATAGGAGAAGGTGATACCTCAATGGATCCAAGGCAGAGGCTTTTAAATGACATACAAGAAATCATCACTGCCAAATGACTTGAAGGATACCACCGGCCCATCTTAATGATGGGTGCCAATGACAATTAGGAATCTAAATTGGGAGCATCTTTTGCAAAGTTTCTTGAAAATGCCCAGCTGGTGGATGCCTTTTATTCCAAAATAGGCACTGAAGGCCTTCGTCCAATGTATGTCAGAGGGTCTTGGCGGATAGACTACATTCTAGTCAATGAGGCTATTTTGCCAGCCATCTCAAAAATAGGAACTCTTGGCTTACATGACAAAATCATATCCAACCATGTCATGCTATACATGGATCTGGATGAGAAGGAACTGTTCCAAGGCCTAATAAATTGTCCAGTGATGAATCCCTTAAGGGAATTTATCCTCAAACAGGCTGATAAATGTGAAAACTTCACCAAAGCATTTCGTGAGCTTGCTCAAGAAAAACAGTTCCAGTCCAAAAATCAAGATCTAGCAAGGGAAATGGAGAGAGAATGACCAACAGACATGCTGGATTGCCAATATAATAACTTGGATAAAGAGATCCAGGAATGAATTCTGGAAGTGGCAAAGAAGGTAGTTAAAAAAAATTTGGGTATCAGCATTCCCCAATAATAACGGAGCATGGCCAGCGACTACAATTCTGGAAAGCTGTCAAGTTGTCCAGGTACCGTCATACTCAACTAACGGTCAAAATGAAGGAACTGGCCACCAAATTGGAGATAGTAGAGGAAGAATATGCATTATTGACTTGGAAACAGGCAAAGCTTAAAGTGAAGGAGGCATGCCGGAACTTGTGGGAGGCACAAAAAGTGGCAGTAGCAAATAGAGTCAAGTGGTTGGAACAGAATGCACAGGATATTGCTCAAGCAGCAGGGGATCCTGACTGGAAAAAGAAGATGGAGACAATGGCAGCAATGACAGAAAAGCGGGCAATTCATTGCAAGATTTTAGCGGCAATGAAAGGATTGCATGGAGGGATTGATAGAATAGAAGTTCTGGTGCAGGAGTGGTTCTACTCCAAGTCTACGCGTGAAATCTATCGATACAGCCAGGGAGTGTTTGAATGCCACTCAGCATTCACTCCCCAACCATCTCTTATTCCAACTCATCCCACAAAATTCTACCACCATCACCATCTCTAGGTACTCCCAGAGGATGCAACCCCAGCAGAGGTAGAAGAATATGGTGACTTTATGACCCTGACTAGTGTTAGCCTCCCTACACCAATATGGAGAGAAGTCACAGATCCGCGAGAGATTGAGAGCTTACTTCAAGAACGTAATAAGTACCACCTTCAGCAGGCAAGTGTGGAAGAAGGATGGTCACATGATCCATTGATGCAACACATCAAATCAGACCATGAGACAGGGGACTTGTATGAGGATCTGTCAAATGGTTCGATCTCGCTGGAAGAGTGCACAGATGAGGCAATACGAGCTTGGATATTGGCAGTAGCCCAAACTGGAAAAGACAAAGCACTCCCAAAGATAATTGGAATGATCTCAAAAGAAGACTTCCAAGCAGCCTTTCACAAGGTGGCAGAGCGGACCTTGTCCTTGCCCTCAGGCCTGCACTACACCATCTGGAAATGCCTAGCCAGGGAGGACAATTTTGCAGAATGGTTCAGCATATTGATGAGCCTTCCATTCATGTACGGCTTTGTGAATGACAGATGGCTCACATCCATTGATGTGATGCTTGAAAAGAAGCCAGGTGTGAGGAAGATCCACCTCCTTTGGATTATTGGTCTCCTTGAAGCTGATTTCAACACAGCTCTCAAGATACTGTTCTCACAGCAACTAATGAAGAATGCTGAGAAGTTAGGACTACATCCAGAGCAGTGGGGAGGTTGGTCAAATTGAACATCAGTTGATGCAGCCTTTTGGAAAATGATGACTTTTGAGTATGGGTGTTACATGAAAGTAACCATTGCACTCTTTTCCAATGATCAAACTGCATGTTTCAATAGGATGTACCCCTCACTTTCAAACGTGGTATCAGGCAAATTTGGCATGGATATCAACGTACTCAGGGCTAGAAGTAAAGTCATCCAAGGTTTGAATCGTCACGTCAAGACAAGCCTTGGAGTGTCCCCTACAAGCTATAGGCAGCATCCAAAGGAGGCATTATTACAAGGAGAATACCAAGGGAAAGGGGATGTGGTGTCATTGTGGGTACTTTTAAGCAGCACAATCTTGGCTGCTCATTCAGCCCTCTACCCTGGCATTACTCTTCCTTCAGTCACTGTAGACCTGACTATCTCCAAGAATAATGATGCCTATGTGGATGACACAGACACATGGGCAATGGATGGGGAATGGGGGTCAATAGCCAGTGAAAACACGGTGGTTAAACTAACCAACGAGGTGCAAAAGCTGGCCAATTGCAACGATATAGTGGGACAAGCAATGGCGTTTCATAAATGCACCTTTCAAGTCTTGGGCTTTTAACAGAAGCAATGATGGCTCATGATTGATCAATCCTCTTGGTTCAAATTTAGTCTACAAGACATGGAAGGGGCAACATCTCCACAATAAGGCAACTTTTACCCCAGGATCCAAATATAGGCTTGGGATATTTTTTGACGGCAGAAGGCAATCAAGCTCAAGAGTTCACCCAACGACAAGCTAAAATTGCAGCAGCATGCAGAGCGGCAGCAACCATTCATCTGGATCAAAAATCAACAAAAGTTATGTTGCAGCTCCATCTTATTCCTCAAACATGACATGGCTTTCAATTGTCACAATTCACACCTAAGAAGTGTAAAGAATTAGATGTCATGGTTCACAATACTTTTCTTCCACGCTTGGGCATACACCACAAGATGAAGAGAGCAGTAGTATGTGGTCCAATCCACCTTGGTGGGCTTGACCTACCAACAATGGAAGCCCTATGACCCAGGCTTACCTCACATATGTCATTTGTACTCTCCGCCATAACCAGACTCCAGCAGAGGACATGTTAGTGGTTCTCCAGAGTGCACAACTGGTCTCTGGTTTCACAACTTCAGTGTGGGATGAGATGTCCCTACCATGCCTGTAACTAGAAAATAGGTGGGTTTGTCATATTCGAACCACACTCCACACAGTTACGGGTCGTCTATGGGTAGAACGACTATGGCTCCCTCCTCTTCAGCGTGAGGGTGACTGATCCCTCATGCAAGAGTTTGCTTCCATTCCCTCGATAAAGGCCAAACACTTGATCCAAGCAAATGAAGTCAGAATGTGGCTCCGCATCATTACTGTGGCAGATTTTGCATCCATCAGTGGAGACTACATCCCAATCACCAGATTGTGGGGACAATGGAGAGCCACATCCAATCTCTGCTGGCCCAATATGGTGGTACCATCCAAGGAGGCATGGGCTACCTTCCGTTGGTGCCTTCGTCTGTCAAGCTGCAAAACAGCTCAACCATGGACCAAGATAATGCATTATCCATTGGACGACCCCTTGGTACAATGGCTTCCATGCACTCATCATCAAGAATTCCACAGTTACATGACACCAACATTGATTTTTGTAAGGGAGCCTGATAGACTCATTCAATTCCAGCAACAAGGTGTGAAAGGCTTTTATAGCCGCACAGGCAAGACAGGGGAGATCACACCAGAGTGCTATCCTATCAAAGTCCAACACGTCAATGAGGGGATTTGGACTGCCAAGCACTTCCGCCAGAAGCTGATGCCCACAAAACAGCAACAGTTTAAAATTTTGGAAAATCGGATAAAGTGGCGGTGCAACCATAAGACGGTGATAGTGGTTAGTGATTCAGCAGTGAGAGTGAGGTCACAACGCTCCTCAGCTGGGTGGATCATCAAAGGTCAGCCTCCAGAGAAGCCTCATGAAGCATGAATAGCTTGGAAAGCCTTAGACTTCACAACTGCCAAACATTCATTCCAAGGAGAATTGGAAGGAATACGCCTTGCCCTCAAGAATGCCATCAACCAACTCCCGTCCTCACCCAAGCACATTGATCAATACTGCCATAGTGAGAGTGGGATTAAGAAGCTCAATGCTCCAATTTACCGCCCAGCAGTCTACCTATCTTCCAATATGGATGTAGTAATGGCCATTCATCATCTCATGGAACAGACACAACATGTAGTGATTTTTACCCATGTTAAAGGCCACATGGACTCAGCAGTAAAAAACAAACAGAAGAGGAAGCTCACACATCTAGAAATAGTAAATATTGGCTGTGATTCACATGTCAATCAATGTTTGGATTACAATGAAAGTGTAGAATTGTTTCATCCACTGGAGGGGTCTCGTGCAATGCTTCAAATTGATGGCAAGTGGGTCACCTCCAACTTCAAACAAGTAATCAAAGAGGCCTTCACCAAAGAGCCTCTTCAGCAATATATTCAAGAGCACCATCAAATTCCAACAGAAATGATGGAGCTCATTGACTCCGACCTACTAGGGGATGTTGAAGCGACTTTGAAAGACCACCAGTCAGTTCGAGTCAGCAAGACTCTTTTTCAATGGCTGCCAGTTGGCCATAACCATGAACATTATGGGTTGACCATTAATAAATGCCCTAGCTGTGGCACGCCAGACAAAACGTTTGAGCACCTATTCAGATGCCCATCTCCAGCAATGGTGGCAGCATGTCAAGACAGCCTGAACCACATCAGGCAAGAAGGAGCAAAGTGCAAAGTACTACAGCTCCTCCTCAATCTATTTCTTCAATGTCTGTCTAATGATGACCTGGACAAATCATGGGCGGACAAGTCAGAGTGGGAAACCACAATTCTCCAAGCTCAGCAGTGGATAGGGAGAGATCTCTTTAGGCTGGGATTTATGAGCATAGCTTGGAGGCAGTACCTTGAGTCCAGAGGTGAGACACAATCAGAAACCATCCTCCAATGGCTTCAGAACCAAATATGGACTCAATACCAAAAAACACAATGGGACGTCAGAAATCATGCCATGCATAAGGGATCAAATGTAGTGCAAGATACGGAACAAAGGGGAATAATCAATGATCTCACATGGATTCAAGAGCACTGCAGGGATGTGCTCAATTATAGGCATTATCAGTTTGTTGAACATGATGATGCCTACTTTCAGACAATGTCCCTGGCAACACTACGGGAACTTCAAAAGTTAGTAGTGGTGGTTTGGGAAGCTTATATAACAGAATGCTCTCAGCTAAAAAAAGGACAGCGGACAATTGACTTTTTTTTCAGCCTCCTTCCAATGAGGGGGGTGAGTCTAGTGCCTAAAGCACTTACACATACAGTAGTTTTCATATTTATGAGTCGGTCCGTCGGCAAGTGCAATTTAGGAAGGGTGTAACACCCCGTCTTCCATAGGAATCAACCAAATGTACTTAACAATTTCTGTTTTATCATCATTATTCTAATACTAAAAATATTAGAACTATTTTGTAGGTGATCCATTGTCTCTTATTGCCATGTGTAAGTCATTAATGTAATTCATGAAGTATGAATCATAGAATACTAATAAAATCTTTGTGTCAAAAAATCAAGTTGTAATAAACCTGTTTTGAGGTTTTCAAAATATTAATAGAAGCAAATTCAAAATACACTTATTACATTTGCCAACCTATCTCAATTGATACTTGGCACATATACATAGGTACGTAGGAGTAATACTTTAGTAAAAGCAGGGGAGGCTGACTTGGAGTGCAGTTCCTGCAAAGAGGCAATGTGAGTTGAATATTTTCTAAGTATTGCTAAATAATTCTCCAAAATTTAGTGATTAGATAAACTCCATCTAAAAGAATGAAATGTTACCAAATTAGACTTGGCAAGGTAAAAAATTTTTATGTACTGTACATCTACTACAACCTTCCTACCTGATATATGAGCAGCCTTGGACAATTTTGGTCAAAGTCTGGCCATGAAGCTCTTTGATTCATTGTCCTGGCAGTGATATTTGGCACTAAAGTCACCCCTTTCATTGACTCTGGTGCTGCTGCCACCATTGCCATCACAGGACCCCTGACACATCATGTAGAATTGGTACATGATGTATCAGTCAAAAATTTGTCGGTCAAAGTATTCAATATTTTAACTACTGTAAAAGTTTGTTGGGCTTCACCACAGTACACCTAGTGCCGCCAAAATAATATACAAATTCACTTGAGTAAGATCTTCTTAGACATTGCTAGAAGCCCCATGACAAAAAATGAGTGATAATAGCCAAATTTATCACCAAATTGGAGTTTTTTATCTAGATAGGACTTAGAGGGTCCAAATTTGTTTAACAGAAGAGGTTGCAGTATGTTTTACATGAGTTCTACACAATGTCCACTGCCAACATTTTTTTGAGATTGACAGATGTTAAGTCTTTTTGGACATCAACATGTCAGGGGTCCTGCAATTCCTCATTTTTCTGAAAGAAAGGCTCTCCACACAGAGTCAAAGAGAGCAATCACCGTTAATTTTTGTTTTTGAAAAAGATCAAAGATTCTGCAAATATTATGGGCAGCAAACCAAATGAGAAATTGATAGGGTTGCTGCCCCCCATTGTCAAAATCTAGCTCCTCCATTGGCAGAAGTGGAGACTATTCAGTTATTCTAGTTATTTTCATTAATATTAAGAAATACAATTGGTCTCAGACTTGGTAGCTTTGCCTGCCATCTGAGAGGCTTCATAACCAACTCTGCAAATATCAAATATTACGTGCATTAGTTCATGAAAGAAAGGGAGGGAGATC